>WFAB01001882.1:0-76355 GCA_018977245.1 Lethenteron camtschaticum | reverse complement strand
TCCGTCGAGGCGACAGAGTCTGAATGAAACAGCACACGGGCTTAGAGCATATATATAAGCTGGGCGCATTGCAAAGGAATTTGCATATCAACAGGAATTTAGCATATTTATGGGAAATGCAGGAATGTAATTAGTACTGCATATGCATGTGCATTATGCAGGATTAACAGCATCAAAGGGAGCTGCAGTTACTGCTGCTGTAGAAGTTGCTGCTGCTGCTGCAGTTTCTGCTGCTGCTGCAGTTACTGCTGCTGCTGCAGTTGCTGCTGCACTTGCTGCTGCTGCTGCACTTGCTGCTGCTGCTGCACTTGCTGCTGCTGCTGCACTTGCTGCTGCTGCTGCACTTGCTACCTTATCCATTTTAATATAACACTATGTATTATTCTACCCACCCTAATGTGTATCATACTGCTATATGTTTACTGTACAATTACGACACCATACATTACTCTGCACACTGCACCATGCCAGTGAGTGGAACGCGGTCTGAAAGTCACCGTTAACGTGAACACAATCAGTTAAGATCCGAAATGGTTTATTACGTCCTTCCAATGATTGCTAAGCCAGAATCCATCTTCTCGGTTGAAATTGTCTCTGTGTTTGTATATGTGGATCGCCTCATGAACGAATCTCTCATGATAGCCAGACAGAGGTTCTCTGCAAGCCATCTGGCTATCATGAGAGATTCGTTCATGAGGCGATCCACATATACAAACACAGAGACAATTTCAACCGAGAAGATGGATTCTGGCTTAGCAATCATTGGAAGGACGTAATAAACCATTTCGGATCTTAACTGATTGTGTTCACGTTAACGGTGACTTTCAAACCGCGTTCCACTCACTGGCATGGTGCAGTGTGCAGAGTAATGTATGGTGTCGTAATTGTACAGTAAACATATAGCAGTATGATACAGATTAGGGTGGGTAGAATAATACATAGTGTTATATTAAAATGGATAAGGTAGCAACTGCAGCAGCAGCAGCAAGTGCTGCAGCAGCAGCAGCAGCAAGTGCAGCAGCAGCAGCAGCAAGTGCAGCAGCAGCAGCAACTGCAGCAGCAGCAGTAACTGCAGCAGCAGAAACTGCAGCAGCAGCAACTTCTACAGCAGCAGTAACTGCAGCTCCCTTTGATGCTGTTAATCCTGCATAATGCACATGCATATGCAGTACTAATTACATTCCTGCATTTCCCATAAATATGCTAAATTCCTGTTGATATGCAAATTCCTTTGTCAATGCGCCCAGCTTATATATATGCTCTAAGCCCGTGTGCTGTTTCATTCAGACTCTGTCGCCTCGACGGACCTGGTTTTCACCTGAGGACGGCTGCTTGCGTTGTGGCCGAAACGTCGTGAGAATTGTTTTATTATGTTTTATTTTTATTATTTTATTACTTCCCTTCTACGTGACTTTACCGAAAGAACCAAGAAGATTGCATATTTCTTTATAGATGAGTCGAGCCAGCAGGAGTTTTTTTTTCACGTAGCATTAAACTCGTACATTGTCGTGAAATATTGTGAAGGTGAACTCCTCTTGTCCGTGGTGATGAGGGACTAATATGAAGGATCCTATTCATGGGGTTCTGTGATTTTATTTGTATCAGCGTGGTAAAAACTAAAAATTATTAATCACCTGCAGATAATAGACTGAATTTGCCACGTGGGTAAAATAGTCGTTGCGCGGCATAGGTCTATGAAGCACACAACGTCTTGGCATGAAAGTGCAAACGGGTAATATGTTTGTCCCTGTAGCAGAATAATTATCTTTATTAATTTAGACTGGAGCAATCCGATGAGCTTATGAAGCACTCTTTCACCGATGCCCAGTGGTAGGTATCTCCGTGTGAGAAACAGAGACGCACAAAGACACGGAGATGCGCACAGTACACACGTCTCTAACTCGTGTGCTGGAGATATATTGGTGGTTAACAACATGTCCTGCCAAATCCCACTTATAGAAAAGGGTGTTTCCCCATCTGTGTCAATCTTGTTTCTATGTCTATGTCTCCGTGTCTGTGTGT
Organism: Lethenteron camtschaticum; assembly: GCA_018977245.1. NCBI lineage: Eukaryota > Metazoa > Chordata > Hyperoartia > Petromyzontiformes > Petromyzontidae > Lethenteron > Lethenteron camtschaticum. The sequence goes on along the minus strand of WFAB01001882.1, from coordinate 74,333 downwards.
CTCCATGTCTGTGTGTCTCCTTGTCTTTCTGTATATCTTGATGTTTTTTAGGCCGAGGTATAGCTGTATGGCCAGGAGTCTTGGGGCATTACCTCTTCGCCTTGGTGCGACAGCGATGTCCTATGGCCTCTATCTAATTAACATTTTTGACTGTCATTCCAGCTTTTCATGGCTCTACCAGAGGAATTGGCATTTGGTACACATACAATGGCAGGCTTATCGATGCCCTTGTACAGTTGAGGAATGGCTGGCAATTCTTTAACCATGTTATGTGTGTTGATTGGTAATTACTCCTTACCTGAGGAGTTGGAGACTCCACTGTTGAACCTAGAGCGTGCCACTAACAGGCAGCCTAACCATCAGTCCCACCAAAACAAAGCACCTGCCTGGGTATTTTGTGTCATCAAATGCTCTACACCCTCAACTCCTCAAGTTATGGGGCAGTTGTGGATAGGGTGGATGATTTCCCATACCTGGGCAGTGTGCTTGTGACAAGTTCCGATTTGGCAGCAGAGGTCTCAATCGGAATTAGTCTAGCGGCGTTATCTTTTCATTGGTTGCATAACGCGTGTGGAAACTACATGGCATATTGTTCCATACAAAGCTTTGTCATATCGGCCACAGTTATCCCCTTTATGCTAGTAAAACGTGGACCCCTTTAAACAAACATCTGCTGGTTTGTTGGCCTATGATCAATCCTGGATTTTCCAGGCTGGATTGTGAGGAACTCGCCGATCTTTGAAAGGACTGAACAGTCCCATCCGTGAGCTCCTCAGGCTACATGACTCACCCAGTCCCATCAGTGAGCTCCTCGCTGATGGGACTGGGTGAGTCCTGTAGCCTGCATGCCCAGTTTCCGCATGCTCAAGCAGCTTCTGTTTGGCTGGATAGAGAGGCTAAACAGGCGTGGGCGAGTGTGAGAAGAGATGGGCTGATATGGTACACGAGGATGTTGAAGCTGGTTGGACCCGTGGATGACTGGTACCGACGGTGTCAAAATCGACCTCTGTGAGGAGGCTTGTTAAGGATCGAAGGAGCAATCCTCAGAACAACGAGCGCAGCATAAGGTGGCCAAACACAGCAATTTGGCATTGTGAGGAGCACAGGTGGTTTATCTGCCAGTCATCTCACTGAACTCATAAGACCTGGTTGACCTTTGATCTGCCAGCAAGCCTTCAACACTACAAGTGGCACTCAACGTGCATCTAGCTTGCCACAAGCGCTGTGGTGACATCACCTACACTTAATGGCAGATGGTGGCTGTTTGTCTCCGTGTCTTCTCTCCATGTATATGCGCGTCCATTTTGTGATCCGTATCTGGTGTATTTGTCTTGCGTGTTGTCTCATGATAAAAGCAAGTGCCGCCCTTGCATTTCCTTTTATCATGTGCATTTTTTAAATGTAAAAATACACGGATAATCAGCCGGATGTTTTTTGGCTAATTTGCCACTCACTATTATCCGCAATAAAAATCACAAGTATGAGGAAGCAGGTTTGCTATGCGTTATGGTACAATCACGAATAATAGGAGGACATAGGGCCTTGAATGATAGGAGTTTTTATGGATCTTGCTATGTAATATGCACGTTTTTAAATGACACCATATATAGTAATGCCACTAATAAAAGCACTTGCTTGTTATCTGCAAAGTTCCTGATGACCTCATTTTAGTATAGGCGGCAAATTATTAACTACAATCCACAAACGTGTAGCATTCTAACAAAATACACTGGAATGTTAACAGATGAGTTGGTGGTAGTATAATTGCTGTCAAGAGAAATGTTTTGTCAGAATTCTAACATCCAATCGTTTGCCTTGTTAAGTGAACAGGGACCTGAAACTGATGACGCAAGCCACTTTAAAATAACGTTTTTTAAAACAAGCTCTAATTTAGCGGAATTGCTCAAGTTTCAAGAATACATCACTCAAATAATGTCATGACCTACACCACCACAATTCCGAGAGTTGACTGTATAACCCATGTCTTTGTCCAATAAAATGTGCGTTTATACTTCTTAATGTATCCACTAAACATGTTTATTTAAAAAAGCCAATTACAGCAATTTGGCATTTGAAACAAACCATCGTTACAACTGTATGCTTGTATCCTATAGTAATCCCAAATGTACTTTTTTGTGGGTGGGTTCAATCCGAGTTATACACATACTTTTTGATGGAAAAAAGAATGAGAATAGGATTTAAATGCATATATCGTTAGAGAAAGTTGTTTTTCATGTTCACCACAAGTACGTGTGGTTGATGCAGACTTGATGCCTTGCAGAAGGTTTCTATTTGGTGTGTGAACATCTTAACGCCTTAATTTTCAGAAAGGGTGACACCCATTCTTATTTAAAAAATATATTTTTTGATGTTGGTCCCATAGTGTTATAAACATACTTTTTTTTTACCAACCGCTAGGATGTTTTGCACCCATGATTGTGGTTACAGGTTTACGATCCAATTACATTGCTTGGGAGACTGGAACATTCTGGGTGAAGAATGCAGATTTGCTTGCTCCCAGGATGGGGAACACTTGCTTCTTCAAGTGTGGCCAGCCTGTGTATAGGCTTGTTTTGTGGGCATATCATGCTTGTAGAAGCCCCTCACATATTAGTATCAAAGGGTTATATTCATAATTTTTTTGCTCCATTTGTTAAACTTTTATATCTTCCTGTGTTTCGATTTAAAGCTCTTGTGACTGCAGGAATTCATCTTCTTGGTTCTTTTGGTAAAGTCACGCAGAAGGGAAATAATAAAATAATAAAATAAAACATAATAAAATACAATTCTCACGACGTTTCGGCCACATTCAGACGCTGTTTTTCCGACAGACCTGTTCACCTGAGGACGGCTGTTTGCGTTGTGGCCGAAACGTCGTGATAATTGTATTTTATTATGTCAATTTTTTTTATTTTATTATTTCCTCTTCTACGTGACTTTACCGAAAGAACCAAGAAGATCTTCCTGTGTTGTGTGATTGCATACATGCTAAAAAGTATGGGTTTAATATCTCGTATGTTTGGTGTCCTGTATGCACATTTATGTAATGTCTTGTTGCCTCTGACACCTATAAATTTACCTTTGGAGCTTCAAGTGGATTGGAGAACAGTCGTTTGTTTGCTAAAAGTTGAGCTGTTCGGGCCTGCCAACCATGTTCCATTGCTTAGACATTTTTTTTTATAACCAAGAAACCAAATATTTGGATATCAAGTTGTATTTGTAATCGGTTAGTGGACAAATGGTTGTTTGTTTGTATGTTTTAAGCCTACTGCCAAGTTTCATTTTTGCAGCTGGGCAGGCCAATGAGATAAGGTGACTGGGTCCCCCTGGGACAAGATTGAGTATCCACAATCTCCAATGTGGACCTGCGCTAATTGATCAGGACAGAAAAATAATACTCGTATCGGAGGAGGCTCCTGTGTTTGATCCATCTAGTAGTGGAATTGATGCCACAAATGCAGCATATTGGACAGCAGTGCAGGGCATTTGGTCTGCAATGTCAGAATATTTGTTTAAACTGGAGGAATCCGGTGACCGATGCTCTTTTTCACAGATGATTCTTTTGGCGGTACTCCGGCGTACCAAATGATACAAAATGGCCGAGGCAATTAAATATTTTATTTCTGGGACACTTTTTTTTCCAGAGGTGTACTTACTTCTGTGACTGGGGTACTAATCAATCCGAAATCAGTGCTACTCCGTGATGTCGAAATGCCAAACATCAGCATAAAAAAAATACGTCGGAAAATTAAACTTTGAATAGTGCATCGTGTACAGCTCCTCGAGATGAGTCGATTGTCGCATGGCCTACCATCAACAAACTAAAAATTACTGCATCGTGGACATTATGCGAGAGCCGGGGTACTATGGTACTTCGGGATACCGCGGTAAGGTTCGGATGTCCAGTAGTAAAGTTAGAGATCCAAAGGGTTCTCTCAAGTGCTTCCAAGAGGGCCTTGTGAGTGTCAGATTTGTTGTAACAATGGGATGGCAGTGGCTATGGTGAATTAACGTGGTTCACCAACACAGGAACCTTAATACAGAAGGCGTTTTGCCTGCAGTCAGTCATAGGCAGAGCAGATGATTATCCTAGAATTCCTCATTGCTTGGCAGGGCAGGACGTTGAGGCAGAGGATTGGCTGATTTGGCAGTTGCTTGACCAGGAGGAATGGGCAGATATTTTTGGAGTAGAATCTCAGTTTAGTGATTTTGCCTCAACAAGAATGGTTGAGGCTGTGAGGCCATGGATCAAGATTAAAAGGGGGTGGAGCTTTTCGAAAGAAAATCAGCTCTGTTTCTTGAGCAGCCGTTGACATACTCCCCGACCTTACCTCCATCCCCACCACTGCATTAGAGGTCGGGAAGAGTGTGCTGCAAAGTACGTAGGTTGGTGTCAGAGGTCGCAAACGGGTTTTGATTCTTGGTTCTTTACCCTTCTATCTGGCAACAAAACTGACACCTTTTTGCAAGGAGTCATGTTTGCATAGACCGCAATACCTGCAGTCATAATACAAACAAAAGACATAACTCTGATAATGTGCACTGTTCTTTTGTTTGTATTATGACTGCAGGTATTGCGGTCTATGCAAACATGACTCCTTGCAAAAAGGTGTCAGTTTTGTTGCCAGATAGAAGGGTAAAGAACCAATTATCATATTTTTACTGGCAAATGAGGTCCCCATAGGGTTTTGATTCCTTACCCGTAACCGGCCGCACCAGGGTCGCAAATGGGTACCCGTACCCGGCCGGTACAGGTACACGTCTACCCGTACCCTACCCGAAATGAGTGACAAACGGCTACTCAACAGTGACTCACGGCCTACCCGTACCCGTACCCGGCCGCACCAGGGTCGCAAACGGCTACCCGTACCCTTACCCGCCAGGTACGGGTAGCCGGGTATCGGGTAGGGTACGGATATCGGGTACCCGGTTTGCGACCTCTGGTTGGTGTGTTGAATGAAGTGTTTAGGCTTTGCCAGTTGCCCATGGTGTGGCGTTTCAATGCAACATGCTGGGGCAACAGTTGGGTTAATTTTGCCATAACCTGGAAAGTATTGCATTGTTTCCAGTATACATTTTCAGGGCAGAAAATGTGCCTTGGCCGTAACTATTTTTCAGTTGCTGTTTTTTTTTGGCGGAATGCATCTGCAAGATACGAGTTCATAGATTAAGATCGGAAAGAGAGCATGTCAACAGCTGCTCAAGAAAGCTATGTATAGTGATTGACCTCTAGTTTGTCTGCAGCAATGTTGCATAATACATTTTTTGAGTCGTTCAAAAGAGGAACCTTCCTAGCAGACAGTGGGTAACATTACCATCATGTAGTGGTCAATAGAGTATTGCATTTTGTGTGTTAAGTGCATTTAGTAATACTTAAGTTGATTTTACAAAATGTTTTTTTCCATTGTTATAAATTCAATTTCAAGGAAAACTGACACATCTCCCAGGATTTCTACATTTGTTATTAAAAGGTATTTATATACCTGTGTATAAATGTGCATGTGCGAAAAGTATACAGCGCAGGAGCGCGAGATGCATATTAGGCATTCCATTGAGACAGAAATGGGAACACTTGGAATTGAGGAAATACGCAAGTAAAAAGAACAGCATTTACGTGTTAAGAAAAGAAGTCGCCTTAGGCAAGTCACGTAGCTGGAGGAGATGATGGCCAGTGTCGAGACTAACAGGAGTGACAGCCAAAGAACAGAACATGATCTAAGAGGGCGTCTACTAAGATGGAGCGATTTAAATCGAACCCGGTTGCTAGATCAGGGCTCGGCAACCTGCGGCTCCGGAACCACGTGTGGCTCTTTGGCGTCCACCTTTAGATCAGTCGTTAAAAAAAAAACATTTATGTAAAGATAATTGATTGAATATGGTAAGCAGTGGGCACTTATGGAATGTCTTGGTACTACAACATTAACATAATAGAGCTTTTTTGGGTTAGATTGCGTAAATATAAATGTGTCGTTAAACCCGCCACCACCGGACAGCCCACTAGTAAGGTTTGTCACGTAAACAGAACATGCCACTTCGTTACTATTACAGCACAACCGGTGTGTTGGAGATTACGACGTTTTGCCAGTAATTACAACTAGCATCATCAGGCGACAGCCAGATTTGTGGAGAAATCCTCTGTTCTTAAATAGAGGGATAGATGTGATGTCGTCACTTGTGAACCCTTCACGTTGCGAAGGCCCAGGGGAGTGGGGGGTTAATGAATGCATAGAAATTACAATGGGTATCCATTACCGGTTGGGTTTTTACTGTATAAAATGTACAGCAAAACTGTGTTGTGAAAGAATAACTAAGTTGTAAATAAACCAAATAGACACGGTTTATTCCACCATCTATTTTGTTTATTTAAGTCAGAATTTATTTGTCATTTGCTGTATACCTGCTGCTGTGTTTGTGTACAAGTCGCTCTGCATGTGATGTGCTCTGGGAACTATTTTGGTCAAAGACAAAAATAAAAGATGGCTCTTTGAAGGGTTGCCAATCCCTGTGCGAGGTGGACTGTTGCATTACAGAAATGTAAGGGAAGTGGTTCGCTTGATGAGGCCTTCATCCAGCATTGGATTGATCATAGCTTGTGATGGATTGCGTAACTAGTATTGGCGCAGTGCCCAGAAGGAATGGGGGCAATATTGACTGGTCAATATAAACAACATTTATTATCGGGTTAATATTATTTTTTGTCAGCAAGTGTGGTTTTTTGACTTGTTGACATCATTCTGGTTGTATATGCTTGTTGAACTTCTTTCGCACCGTACGCATCGGAGGTGCGTGGAGTGACGAACAACAAACTAAACAAAAATAACTGATTTCCAGCTTTGACAGAATACTGTACAATAACATGCTGAATGTTGAACATGTTTCTAGATGTAGCTTTCTGGTAGCCGCTGCAGTACAATAAAAAAAATTCCTCGATTATTTGTAGGCTCCTCAAGGTTACCGTGAACATTTTAAAGACTTAACATAAGATACATCTTGTGTGACAGCACATGGCCTCAGTCCGTGCACCTGAATTGATTGAATACGGATGCAGGACATTTGCGTGTCTACTTCCGCATGCTCGTGTGTCGTGTAGTATATTAAAACGGTGTCTTTTGAACGTATCCCTGTAGAAGGAGAAATTCAAAAAATTATGACCGAGCGAAAAGAAAAGTTCTGAAGTTGATTTGCACTGCATACCCAAACAGCCAATTGCAACTGCAGCCTTTTTTAGATGGGACAGGGACTGCTCAAATGCAGATTAAATACGGAGATGAATGACAGTTGCGAGGTGAAGTATTGGTTTTAATGGACGAGTATCAATTCTCTGTTTCATAAACATTTTTTTATTTGTCACGGCTATAACCAGTAACAACTTTAACTACAGTTGTGCAATGTCTGTAGGATATCAAGGTGAATGTACGGTAGTATCCCACCTTGAACAGTGTTGGTTGTTCGACCTGTGCTGTATACTGCATGTGAACCTTATGGCGTTACCTGGGTACCATAGTGCCCCGGCTCTCGCATAATGTCCGTGATGCAGTCATCTTTAGTCTGTTGATGGTCGGCAATGCGGCAATCGACTCATCTTCACGAGCTGTGCACGATGCACTCTTCAAAGTTTTAAATTTTTCGATAATGGATTTTTTATGCTAATGTTCGGCGTTTCGACATCACGGAGTGTGGCACTGATTTCGGATCGATTGGTGCCCCAGTGGTGGAGTTCAACACCCCTGGAAAAAATAGTGTCCCAGATATAACATATTTAATTGCCTGGGCCATTTTTTATTATTTGGTACATCGGGGTACCGCCATAAGGATGATTTGTCAGTCGTCTTATAATGTAAGTTACGTGTAGTGGCATTGGTCCACGCCAATGATTCAAGAATGGCATCTGTGCAGAGTTTAGCATTCCTTTCCTTATTTGCCACATGTTCTTAAGCTGACGACTCAATCGAGGTCCATTACAATATATTTAACACTGGATTATTTAACTCGTTTTGAATATTAGTTTTACGAGACTTTGAATAATAGTGGACGTATTTATATGGTTTGAATAAAAAAAAATTGAAAAAAACACTGCACTGTAGTAGAAAACATTACAGTATACTGTGGTAAATGTGTTTTATGTTTGAGAAATACCTGCAGTTTTGGATCAAACAAAATATATGTTGATTAACATTCTGATGTGCTGTTAAAATAAGTTAAGAGTTTACATGTTAAAGATGAGTGTTCTTATCTCAAAGGATATCTTCATCTAGATTTTTTTGTGTGCTGCTAATTTTCACATTACTTCAGCCTTGCAAACTCCAGACTCTATTATTCTGTCTTGGTTTACCTCTGAGACAACCCATGGAGAGCATAGATTTACCCGCCGTGATGTTAGCGGTAAAACAATACATTTCTAGTGGTCTTCCAATTTACGACATGCCATTTTTAGTTGCCTGTAATAACTATTTATTAAATCAGTTTGTTTTCCTCTCTGTGCCTTCATAATGAGTATAGATTCAATAGCCTCATCTAATTTCGCAAATGCAGTGTTGGCTGCGTTTGTTTTGTTTTTAGAAGCCACGTATTGATGCAGACAAAGCTTAGGCTTGAGGCACTCTACTGTACGCTACGTAAGGCACATTACGCAGCACTGACATTCTTCTTTGGTTACGTTTTGCGCACTTCAAAATGTTTTTACAGGGTTTTCAACCATTCCAGACCCCACCGAGATGTTACACTTGAGATGCGTACACGTCGTTGTTGTAACCAAACAAAGTTTAAATTTCGATTTAAAGCTTTCGTGACTGCAGGGATTCATCTTCTTGGTTCGTTAGGTAAAGTCACGTAGACGGGAAGTAATAAAATAAAAATGAAACATAATAAAATAATTCTCACGACGTTTCGTTGCGTCTCCCCGACAGACCCGGTCTTCACCTGAGGACGGCTGCTTGCGTTGTAGCCGAAACGTCGTTAGAATTATTTTATTATGTTTATTTTATTATTTTATTACTTCCCTTCTACGTGACTTTACCGAAAGAACCAAGAAGACAAACAAAGTTTGTTGTTTTAATGCAGGTTAAGTTGACAGTGCAGAAATGTTCAAGAACCAAACAATTGATGGCATTCGAGCCCTGTGTTTAAGATACCGGGGGGGGGGGAGGTGGCGGCGGGGGGGGGGGNTGGCATCTTCCTCATTTATATTGCAGTGGCGTTCCCGTGATTAATACAGTTTCGTCTGAAAGCCCCGCAAGAGTCTTCCGCATTCTAGGCACTTGGCCACTTCCGTTGTTGTTGTGCAGATTGCAGTCGGGAGGCCGCTTGCAGCCAGCCCCCCCTCCCCATTAGATTGCGAGTTATTGTGAATGTGGAAATGTGTTTGTGTCAGGGGGGGGGGCAGGGGACAGGGGAGGTCTCCCTAGCATGAATTGGCAACTCTGCTCTTCTTGTACGACGTGAGGAAACTATAGTTCGTACATTTGCCCCCCCCCCCCCCGTTTGAATTGACGTTTGTCATAAAGGATGCCCTCGCTTGGGGCACTCCGCTAGGCCTTGCCCGCTTAGTTGGTGAATTGCTCAACGCACTGTACCGTTTCGCAATGGTTTCGTGATGAATCATGTTTCGTTATTTTTAGCCTCTTTATTGTTAGCCGAGCAAACCTCGCGTCTACTTTTGTTTAGAGTACTGTATTTAAAATGTTTTTTAAACATTCTATGCTCTTTTTTAGAAGGATTGTTATAATGTGTGCATCTGGTGCTTTTGTTGGAGTAGCCTTTTGGAACGATGATTTATACGTTGTTTACAAAGAGATGTGCCTGGCTCGTGAATATAAAATGTAAGCAGGGCAGGCGACTATTGTGAATTTTGGGAGACTGCTGTTTTAAATAATCTCACTTTGCTAGAACGTAATGGTTCTTATGTTTTTACGTGGAATTCACATAAAACAGTTATGTTTGATTTGTCTTGGTTAACTTTAATCTGTGCTCTGCATTGATGATTTTTGTTTATGTTTTATGTATTTCTCTAAGATGAAATTTGAAAATCACGAACTCTAAAAAATATGATAAAACTCTTGTTTTTCAAGGGTAATGTAGAATTTATTTAAATGAATATTCGCTGTAAGTGGAGGTTTCTTGACTAATGGTCACCATTGTGCCTGCAGGTGTACTTAAAATTTGGAAATCTGGAGATACACCCAAGATCTCAAGACGAGCCCAGTGACGACCCATCTTGAACAGACAACATTTATGCAGACAATGGTATGAAACGCCTTAAGACTTCCTTTCACTCCACACTTCATGAGGACTTCTTACTTAAGCCACCGACGGCTCAAATTTTGTAGTAATGAAAAACCCACATTGGATCTGTTGAATCTTCTGCATCTGCAAAGCTTGGGTCAATTCAAAAATGGCCTTGCTTAAAATGGTCGTTATCATTGAAGAACTGGTCTGCCTCTGAAATTGAGAATGTACATTTATACTCTTTGGTTCTTTCGGTAAAGTCACGTAGGTATAAAATAAAATAAATCACCGACATGACTTTACCGAAAGAACTAAAGAGTGTGGATTCCTGCAGTCACGAAAGCTTCACATGTACATCTACTCTGTGATGAACGGCATTTATCATGGTTTGTGATGAACCACGGTGAATGCAATGGTTACGGATGTTTTCGTTAATGAGCTTCGTGCACACTGAGGAATTTCCTTCCACAAATGCCAGTGGCGTGTTTACATAGGGAACATGCTCCTAAAACTCCTTGGGTCGATGCACTTAAGGTGAAATCTTCAACAGTTCTTCTCAGATTCTTGGTTCTTTCTGTAAAGTCACGTAGAAGGGAATTTTTAAATATCATTTTACTATTTCCCTTCTACCTACTTTACCGAAAGAACCAAGAATATGAATCCCTGCAGTCACGAAAGCTTTAAATCAAAAAGTTATTCTCAGGTTAACATAATCCATTGTTTTATTTATATCACTGCATTAACCCCCTCTGGTCTTCGCACCTGATAGGATCACAGCGATGACGTCACCTTTACTCTAATTTAAGACCGAAGCAGGAAGACTTCTTCTTAATTCTGGCAAATCGCTGATGAAGCCGGTTGTAATCACCAGCAAATCGTCGTATTCAAATTAACACATTCCTGCGGAGGGAGCTGGTAGGAACGTCGGGTTGCTCGGTCAATGGCGGCGTGGTGTATTCCGCAAATATGCCCGACTGTGAGGGCGGGCACAAGCTGGCGTGAGTAGGTTAAACGTTGAGTTTTATAAGGGCACCACGGGTGACCAGCCCTTCCCCACCCAGCCTCACCCCTCCCACCCCCACCCTCCCACCCAGCCCCTCCCCACCCTCCCCTCCCCACCCAGCCCCTCCCTGCACGACGGACACAATAATCCCCTGTGGCTGGTGTAACCAGGAGGTTACTACCAGTATACATGTTGCGAGTTTACTCTCCAACGCACTGGTGTGCTGAAGTAGTAACTAATTGCCACAATTTGTTTACTTGACAAACCTTGCTAATTGGCTATGTCGGGTGGTGGTGGGTTAACGACACATTTATATTTCTGCGGTCTAACAAATAAACCTTTATGCATAATATTGGTCGCAAAAGCATCCGTGTTAAACTTCAACAATTGTGTGTTTGCGCTGACCAATAAATATAGTGTTTGGTAATATTATTTGGTAATAGGTTATTTATCTTGCTCCAAAATATATAATTAAAAANCTATTGAGTAGGAATGCATTGTGTGAATGTGTCAGAATCAGTAATAACCACTCCACTCACAAAATACGCACCTTATTATATTTCTTATAACAAGGAACACAATATGACCTTGCTGGGGTTTTAATTAACTTAATAAAGTAGACGGCTAACTTGATGTAAGTATATACATGAAGTGGTATGTATCGCTTACTGAAAATGTACTTAATCTCTCTTCTTGATTCTTTCGGTAAAGTCACGTAGAAGGGAAGTAATAAAATAATAAAAATAAAACATAATAAAACAATTCTCACGACGTTTCGGCCACAACGCAAGCAGCCGTCCTCAGGTGAAAACCAGGTCCGTCGAGGCGACAGAGTCTGAATGAAACAGCACACGGGCTTAGAGCATATATATAAGCTGGGCGCATTGACAAAGGAATTTGCATAAACAGGAATTGTCAATGCGCCCAGCTTATATATGCTCTAAGCCCGTGTGCTGTTTCATTCAGACTCTGTCGCCTCGACGGACCTGGTTTTCACCTGAGGACGGCTGCTTGCGTTGTGGCCGAAACGTCGTGAGAATTGTTTTATTATGTTTTATTTTTATTATTTATTACTTCCCTTCTACGTGACTTTACCGAAAGAATCAAGAAGATGAATCCCTGCAGTCACGAAAGCTTTAAATCGGAACTTAATCTCTCTGGATTATTAACGGTATTTTCTTACGTAATTATGGATGGAGTAATTATGGATGGAGTGGTGGCGCAAGGCTAACATGGTAATATGAACCTGGCAACCTTAGTTCGATTCCTGTCCAATGCTAACATCAGTGGCGTGCGATATCTGAACTAGTTGTGGTGAAGTATGCTAAAAAAACCTTTGAACAACAGGCCTCTTTTCAGCAGTAATTTTGTCAAACTCTGAACGTGATTTATTAATTCACGATAACCGGCATATGATGTTGGTAAATTAAATGGTGTCCTTCCAGTTTATTTAATTCATGAGCAGTGCAGGGAATGTTGCCTGCCCACAATTTTCCAGGCTGAAGTTTCCATCTTTGAGTTGGCCTCTGTATACACCGAGGGCCCTCCTCCCATGGGTCGACTCGACCTGAAATGAGTGCATAGTGTTTTTTGTGGCATTTTGGAAAGAAAAATGCAGCCTTCTCACTGTTCCCATGCCCATCACGTGGTGTGTGTGTGTGATAAGGAACACATCTACAGTAGATTCCAAGTGCTTTTATGGTCACTGAAGTCAGAATGTGTACTGTTCACAGCAGAAAAACTGGCTCATCGGTTTGTGTTTTCGTGAACCATGGCAAACGGCACGGTTATGTTCAAGGAAGTTTTATCGCATCCCACTGTAGATCTAGTTTAGGTAGATTTGTCCATTTCGAATTTTGCATTCGATTTCAATCAATTCATTTAATTACTTGTTAATGCCCATCAGCCAAACTTCTGGAGCCATCTCCTCAATTCCCATTCGTTACCTCAAGGACTCTCCGGGTGAATTGCCATGAGCTTTAATCAGCTGTTGCGTTTATTGAACAAAATGTAATACCAATCCATTAGAAACACTGTTAAGTCACTCCAACTCATTTTAACACCCTAACAAACCGCAGACCAGTATTTAAGATGCTAATGTAATACACAACTAGAAACTGCTTTCACATGCAAGCCTCAACATTGAAGCTTTTCTCTTGGATCTAAAAACTAAATGTGAATTGGTTGCTGTGTGTTTAACGAATGTACCTCATCAAGAGCATATGTGGAGTATCTGAAATAGCACATTTAATGATTAATGATGGATGTTAACAAAGATAACATTGAGTTGACTGGGGTTATACATGTGCATGTACATTATTTGCCAGTCTACTGCTGTTGAGAGCCCTCCCCACCCTTTGTGGGGGTTATTCGACCGTACTTCACCATGCTGGTCAGTGCAAATTGGTAAAGGTGGGGCAAATGTGGGTGAATATTAGTACAGAATAGTGTAATGGATTTTCATGCACAGCCCCCTCGGCCTGTCCACGCTCAGCTCTGCTTAGTTTCGGAGATGTAGTGAGTTCAGATGCATTCGAGGTGATTGGGTTATAAGAAAATATATTGAAAAACTTAAGTATACAGACGCGGTCTTCTGAGCCAACTCATTTGTCTTGGCATAGTTGTCATTTAGCTTCTCAGGATTAAGAGCTCTGGTTCGTTTTCTGAAAACAAAGGCACATTGCATGCATATTTGCATTATGCAATTAATTGGTAGACTTGCTATTCATTGTTTGCCCATTTTAAGCACTCTAATTATACAATTCAAGCAGGGGTTTATAGAGCTTTGTCTTTGCCAAACTCTATAGACATCCAGTGATATTTGCAGTAGCTCAGGTTTCACAAAAAGATGTCTGATAATTATTATTGCTCCCACTCAAGGTTACTGGCCCAGACTCAGGGTTTTTAGGATGGCATAAAAAGAGACGGCAAACAGTGAGGTAATCGTCCTGTGGGAAGATTCCTCAACTGAGTACACATCGCCCGTGTAACTTGTTCAGTCCAGTATCTTAATTGTGAACGTTGAGATGCTCTTTTTCTGATTCGATAATTTGACACTTGTAGACTGGGTTTAATGGTTACGATGTGGTTGTTATGTATCCTGGAAGACTAGCTGATTGTGATGTTTGGAGGCAGAATTGTATTTATTTTATTTACATTTTTCCCGTTATAATGAAGCATAGTTATCTGTGCATACAAAATATAAACTTGGAGAATTTAAAGAAAAAAATATTCTTAACCGCAACAAATCTAAAATAAACCAATTTGTATACATTACCTGGAGGTAAAAGTAATTTTACTTCATTTCGTTTAAGGTATGGTAAAAGGTCATCTTCAAGTTGCCAATATAATTGTAACAGTTTAATTGATACATAACATGCATTCTGGCTAGAGTATAGCAATCTAATAATGCGTCTGTGTTTAATAATCAGCAATAAAAAAAGATAATAATTTACAAACCTTTGGAAATCCACTGCTGGATTAAGGCCTCTCCATGCTGCGGTGCTCATTGATATTGTTTTACCATACTTCAATACACCGCTTAGTTTGGGTTGGTAAAGAAGGCCTAGGCCGGTTCAGATATCACGAACCAATGATGCGAGCCACAGCTGGGAATTGAACCGAGATCACTGGGTTCAGGGCGTGGTTCATGAACTCAGTGCGTCATCGCTCTTTGCGAGTTTATTACAAAACGCTCAGTACTTGCTATGTATTATTTCGTTCAACTGAAAGTAATGTAACTCCAATATTGTTGGCAAGAGTATTAGCCTAGTACTGTCCTAAGTCGCCTGACCCACCAGCTGGTAGTGATAATGAGCATGACCAGATGAGCAGTGCTGAAGAATGTTACTTCGGGTTGGTGGTTTGCCCTCGTCGACAATACGTTGTTGCCAATTTGGACTGGAGCCACTCCACTGCACCAGTTTTGGCTCGTGCCTTCATTTGGCTTTGCCTTCTGCCGGTGACGTAAGCACTGGTGGTGTTATGGCCTTTATATATGCCGATTTTAATGCATTCATACGTTGTATTGTCTCAGCAGGTAAGGATTTTTCCAGGCCTTTTGCTAATCGGTTATGTACACATTTGCATTCATCGAGTTTGGGTTCATTATTTATTGCCGCATTGTTCAACATTACATCCTGCTTCATGCGTGGAATTTTGCAAACAACATTTGTTGAATTCCTTAAAGTTTTTTACAACATTCCTAACATTTAAAGGTGAATTTCAACTTGCAACGCTCGCACACTGTCGAAGAGAGGCTGACACAGAGGTGCAGGCACCAAATTCCCCCCCTCTCCCCCAGCTCTGCAGTTCCCTATATGAAGGATGATGTGTACACTTTAGAATGTGGAAGTGAGTGCAAGCCTGAAACGAATTAATATAGTAAATCGTTTGAATTTTCTTTTATCTTAAAAAACTATGTTTATGACTGTTCTTTAAAGATCTTTCGCAGCATGACAAGAGAGAAATACGCTGTAATACTTATGCCACGTCAAAGTGTGCTCACGCTAGAGCCATTTAATAAAATGCCTTGAATGTCATCGGCACATTTAGAATTCTGGAACATGAAGTATTGCTGTTTGTATAATCTAATAATAAAGTAAGACACCTCTGTCAATCTAGTGCAAATGAAGGAACTCCCCTATGGCCGTGTAGGTTATGGGAGTTGTTTGACCACGCTTCATGTTGGGCCTGTGAGTCGATGCAGGGGGCTCTGGACTGTTTCTGACATCACACGCCGCTGATGCCTTTCAACGTTTAAGCTAAGGTTGCAGGGTTCACAGAGCGGTTTCCAGTCGACTGTGCCACTGCTCCACCCATTTTCATATAAATAACCATCAACCAGCACTGAACTCTAAAAGTAGATGAGATGTGATTCACATGTTGACTTTCCTCTTCACAATTTCATTTCCCCTTGCAAATGACTAACTTGCACATAAACAGAAGTTTGATTAATGTACTGATAACTAAAGAGCCTTTAGAATGTAATTGGTATTGCCAATAGCTACGTAGCTGACCCCTCCCGTCAAACTATATTGCGTTTCCCACGGTCGCTTACTGTGTATTCCTACAGTCGCAAGAAGAGAACAAGATGGATGGCGTGGACAACAACACAGCTGCTCCCAAGGAGAGTCCGGTTGAGCAAAGTGCTGGTGGGGAGGAGGAGTGCTTGAAGGTAACCAGCTGATAAGACCGTCAATACAAAAGTGATTTCTTCCTCAATAGTATTGAGGCGCTACCCATAACCCTTACTCTTTGGTTTTTCGGTAAAGTCACGTAGGTATAAAAATACAATAAAATAAATCGCGACGTCTCGGGCGCAACACAAGCGTCCGTCATCAGACGTGACTTTACCGAAAGAACCAAAGAGTGTGGATTCCTGCAGTCACGAAAGCTTCAAATCAAGATTACCCATAACCTCTTAATGGTCCGGAGCCAGTAGCGTAAATTTCACATTCCTATTGTGGTTGTTGGGCTGTCCATAGGATCAAATGCTGTTATTGTGTTTTCCAACAAATCCATTTGTGGGAAAGCTATTTAGATATTATTGGCGAGGGGAAACTATAATTTTTGTCGATTTTTCTAAAAGTCAACTCGGCTGGAATAGTTGAGGGTTTTTTTGTTTGTTTTTAAAGCAAAATGTCAATCGATAGTGGGGGGTTGCCTCCTATATGGGGCCATCCATTTAGTACGTACGCAAAAAAATTCTGTCAACTTGACCCCCCCCTCCTCCTTGTACTCACGCGTACTTTTTACCCCCCCCCCCCACCTGCGTACGTACGCTTGACGCACCCCTCGAATCCTATAGAACGGCCGATATTTAATCCACGCAGAAACGATTAATAATATGAACGTGTT
Source organism: Lethenteron camtschaticum (assembly GCA_018977245.1). Taxonomy (NCBI): domain Eukaryota; kingdom Metazoa; phylum Chordata; class Hyperoartia; order Petromyzontiformes; family Petromyzontidae; genus Lethenteron; species Lethenteron camtschaticum. The sequence continues at coordinate 57,247 of WFAB01001882.1, read as the reverse complement.
TCAGCAAAACAGTCTACCGCCGGCTGCATTAAAGAATTAAGTTGCGTACCTTGGCTACTTATTTTGCTGAGCTGCGTAATAGCTGCAATCAGGGGTACGGTGGCACACAAGTGACACCTCGCCCCCAGTTCTACTTTTCCCGGAAGTACTTGTCTGATGGCTGAAGAAACTGAACTGTGGTTCATTTGAAGGCAACAAGTAGACAAATCGAGATCCACCCCCCCCCCCGTTTCCTATGCATACTTACATTGTCAGTATACCCCCCCATATGCAAGCGTACGCATTTGGGTTAACCTCCCTTCATGCGTACGTACTAAATGGATGGTCTCTCTGGAATTACACCAAACTGCCACCCCACCAGCTACAAGCCACAGTGTGCGTAACAGGTATTTGTGTGATGCCGCTGATGTGTGTATGTGTCTGCCCACAGGTCCGCTTTGCGGTGCTGAGCGGAGAACATGTGCAGCATGTGCAGCGGGCGGCCGATTCGGTACTGACGCTCACAAATTACCGCCTCCACATCGTCCGTGGCCGTCACTCCACCAACGTGAGTGCACGCCCGTCACGTGCGCACTTGTCCATCTAACAGAGAACCGTCACAGTGGAGACTACCTTTAGGGGGTGCAGAGATACGTGTGGACAAAGTATCTGCTTTTACATGCAAACCTCAACATTGAAGCTTTTCACTTGGATCTTAAAACGAAATGTGGATTGGTTGTTGTGTGCGTTAAATGAATGTGCCTCATCAAGAGCATATGTGGAGTATCTGAAATGGCACATGCACTGATCAATGATGGATGTTAACAAAGATAACATTGAGTTTACTCTAGGGTTATGCATAAACCATCACAAGCATACTCTTAGTTTTTTTCGGTAAAGTCACGTAGGTAAAATAATAATAATAAATAAAATAATTATAAATGAAAATAACTAAATGAAATCACGACGTTTCGGAGGCAACACAAGTCTCCGTCTTCAGATGGGACTGTCACAGCCAAATTTTACTGTCCCCCCTCCCCTTAACCAGTGTATATAAGATCTTGTCTCTTGGATTTCCCTTCACTTGATACAGTAAATTTGGCTGTGACGGTCCCATCTGAAGACGGAGACTTGTGTTGCCTCCGAAACGTCGTGATTTTAATTTAGTTATTTTCATTTATTATTATCATTTTCACTATGGGGACCTCATTTGCCAGTAAAAATATGATAATTGGTTCTTTACCCTTCTATCACAGATAGAAGGGTAAAGAACCAATTATCATATTATCATTTTTTTACCTAGGTTTTTTTCGGTAAAGTCACGTAAGAGTATGAATCCTTGCAGTCACGAAACCTTCAAATCTAGAACCATCACAAGCAATTGTATAATGGGTATATATGTCATTTGTTTCCAGTTGTAGTTAAAGGGCATTGCGGCACAATCTGTTGTTCTGTGCTCTCCTCACCTTCGCCATCTAGCACTGACCAGCTTGGTAGAGTATGGTCAAAGAGTGCTCACTCCCAACACGATGTGGAGAGGCCCTTGTCCAGCAGTGGATTGACAAAACGGACTGTATGCACACACGTTTCAGTTATCATTTGAAATGTGCAATATACACAAGGCAGAGTAGTTTTATGTAAAAAAAAGAATGCTTGTCTGAAATGGTGTAGAAATATGCATCCCTTGGGAATATAGGTGTGCCATCGGCATTACACGGTGCCGAATATTTTGAAGGCATGCGTGCTGCAGTGCTGTGGAATGTTGCGTGAACCAAGGTTTATGAATACATGACAAAATGTGGGTGAGACATAAAAAACAAACTATCTTAATTCGTACACCACAACTTGTGTTTTTTGTGTTCTATTTGAAGGCTGTTTTTACTTAAAAATACTGCAAATACAATTCTAAACAAATAAGAGGGGAAAAGGCACTGCTAAGGTTATTGTTCTTGACCAACTGGTGGAATGTACACAGTTCAAAAGTAAACACAGTATGGGGGGAGGCTGGATAGCTTAGGAGGCTAATACATGTGAGAGCACTGAACCAGCACTGCTTTCATCCCAAGCTTGGATCAACGCCTGTCATCAAGCAGGCTTCTTGTGCCGCACTGAGATTATGGTCTCACCACTAACTGCACACCAAAAAATATCTTACAGTTTGCATGCATTCTAGATTTGAAGTTTTCGTGACTGCAAGGATCCAGTAATTTTTGCTGGAACAGTCACACCTGATGACGGAGGCTTGTGTTGCCTTCGAAACATCGTGATTTTTATTTATTTGATCTTTTACCTACGTGACTTGACCGAAAAAAACAGAGTATAGTTTGCATGCAATTTGGCATATTCCAGTTGTTAATAGTTAAATCGGTTTGATTGAATTTTTTACACATGAAAGCAATGCGTGCCTCCTCTTGACGTCAGAAGTAGTTTTTTTACGGAATCTTCCAGAGTAATTCCCTCGCACAGACTGTTACACGACTGGTTATGAGAGATTGAATGTGAGTGTCTCATGGCATGATACTGAAATAGAATTGGGGGAGAAGCAGACATATGAGTTTATCTCCATGTATATAAAAGGGAAATTTGTTAATATGTGTGTCTGTTCAAAATGTTTAGCGTACTTCCCGACATGCAACAAACTGCAAATTTGCCATGTGGGTACTTTCCAGACTGTACACCATGCAAAAATTATAAAAATACACTTGTATTTTTTTGGGGAGGGGGGGGGCACAATAATGCATATATTTTGCACGGCAAGTGAGCGGTGAGGTCACATCTGTGATGTCACCCGCATGCGGCAGCGTCACGCAGTGTGCCTGCTGACGTCACGCAGTGTGCCTGCTGATGTCACGCATCCCCCCCCACCCTCCGCGTAGGCCGTGTGTTAATCCAAGACAAGAATCCAAGTCCCGGCGAAGCTGGGTAGTAAAGCTAGTATATATATAAAACATTGTTGATGTGCTTCTAACCAAAAATGCCCCATTGTTCCTTGCAGATTCCATTGCGATTAATTGACAGTGTGGAGAGCCGAGACATGTTTCAGTTGCAGATCACCTGCAAGGATGGCCGTGTTTACATGTACGTATTCCTACCAAAGTAACTACATTTAAAATTAAGCTTTTTTTAAGCTGAGTAAAATATTGTTAAGCTCTTCCAATTTTTTTACGTTGTAGTTTAAGAAGGGGCAAATGTTTTCTTCCATACAATGTGACATTCTTTTTATCTTTGACAGATAAATAATCTTTCAAAGGTTTCTTTCTTTTGTTATTTACATAATTGCATAACCTTGTCAAAAACATGATTGACGCCTGCTAACGTAAAATTGCATTGAAAATAATGAATCTTAAATTATGCTTCATTTATTCTTGAAATCATTGGCGCAAGTTGAACAGCTTTTAGAAAACAAGACTGCAAAGTAAAAAAAGAGCTTTCAGGTCTGCTGCATTTAATAAGGTAAAGTATCTAAAAAAACAATCAATTGACCGATCTTTTAACAAATTGCATATCTGTGGTTGGGTTGGACTGCTGTGTTGCAGGTGCAGCTTGCAGACATTTGAGGAGTGTCAGAGTTTGTGCAAGCGGCTGTCCAATATGGCACTGCTGCCACCTGGCTTAGATGGCCTCTTTGCATTTGCTCACCACGCCACGTGTCAGGACGGGGGTTCAGGTGATGGGCAGGCCACGCTGTGTCAGCCCGGTAAGAGGGCCACTGTTGCCTCCCATTACAGAAGTGTGTTGCGTTTAACAAAATAAGTTTTTATTACAAAACGGAGGGTGGGGGGGNAACAGACACTCGGCGAACAGTGACCCGATTTATGTGGGACGGGGCCTGAATGAAGGGGGGAAATTGGGCTCATTGTCCCACCCAGGTGGGGATCACGTGCGGGTGCATTACAGTTTACAAACACCAAATAGATACGAAAAATAAGAATAGATGTAACCCTTTCTGGCACTAAAACAGGTGTTAAGATGTTGAACCACCAAATGGACACCTTTTTTGCAAGGCATCAAGTCCACACATACTTTTGGCAAAACATGCAAACAAACATGCTTGATACTGGCAAAAAAAGTTCCCATGGATATGAATATTTATATGGGGAGGGTAAGGGGAAGGTAACTAAAATACTGGGAAAGGAAAGGGACGGGTGGACTGGGGAACCGGTGGGAGGGAGGGAAGGGGAAGGTAACTAAAATACTGGGGAAAGGAAAGGGACGGGTGGACTGGGGAACCGGTGGGAGGGGAGGGGGAAGCATGGTAAAAAAACACTTGCAAATAAAATAATATACACACGACATATAAACATGAGTACTAATGTCCCACATAGCAATTCTCCGCTTCCACCCGTTCTCGGCCGAGGGGCATGACCCCCCCCCATACACCCATCCCCCACCTCCCGACTTCCTCACCCACGCACCTCATTTTACGTTACATAACAAGAGGAACAGCAGTGCATGTTTGACTTGACACAGTAAATCTAACTTCAGCCTACAATCACGCATGCGCCATTTATATTCGGGCATTGGCTCGGGAAGTGAGTCACTAATTTACCAAATGTTTGATCAAAGGCTAATTTTTCTGTTTGTTGATGGAGAACAATTGCAATATTTCTACACTACTGCTGTCCTTGTGTTGGATACCTGTTGCATTTTGAATGAGCAGATCTGACGTTAGTTCTGGTAGCAATAAACTGCTTTCATATGAAATGATGGATCGCCTTTGTGTGTTACACTTGGGCTTTTTACAGGCGAACACATTGTGGAAAGGTTTCAGAATGAGGTGGAGCGAATGGGCTACGACCTTGAAAATGCTTGGAGGACAAGCGAGGTGAACACCAGCTACCGTCTGTGCGCTAGCTACCCCAGCAGCTTCTTGTGCCCGCCTGGATCACTGACAAGGAGCTGGAGAGAGTGGCCTCCTTCCGCTCGGGCAAGCGAATCCCTGTAGTCGTCTACCGGTAAGAGCCTTGGATGTTGCAAGATGACTTTTGTTGCCCTATTGAGAGCGAGAAGTGTCTGAATATATTTATTATCATGTTAGTAATGAAATGTCTACTACAGTGTGAAATTGTATTTTTTTGTCATTGTATACTGATACAAATAGTTGCATTGGTTAGAGTAAGGTCACTATTTTTGGGTCGGTCATTTTTCAGAAAAGAAATTTGATTACTGCAATTTAAATGTCCGGAGTTGTAATTTCAATGATTGATACTTTTACTCTGCTGGTGAATTTATCTGTAGCGGTTACACTACTGTGTATGATAAAATGAAGTATTTGGTTCCATTAAATTTACTGACTTGACACGGTATAATGTGCTCAATTTATTTGCTTTGCACGTGCTCGCGTGTGTGCAGGCACCAGCACAATGGGGCTGTGATAGCACGCAGTAGCCAGCCAGAGGTGAGCTGGTGGGGCTGGCGGAGCCCAGAGGATGAGCACCTCATCCAGTCAATGGCACGCGCATGCGCCCTTAATAAATGGGAGCCAGGGGGCGGTGGCACTGGCAGCAATGGCTATGGCGCGGAATTCAGCTCTCTTCAGAGTGAATATGGTGAGTGTTGTAGTCCGAACAGGAGCCGTTTGGCATATAGTATGATGTTTCAGATAAAGTGTCCTGTCATTTTAACAAATTACATCCATTGTAAAACTTTTAATTCATCTAGATTGTTTGTTTTTATTTTTGTGAGCTATTTTGACATCACTCGTTTCAATAAGTCATCTTTTGAGCAGCCTTGTCCTTTAATGCAACTATAATTAAGTTCCTGTTTGTGGCTGTGAAAAGCTTTGCAATAGTACTGTGAATGTTATGTTGCAGGATTGTGTTATTTGAATCGATGTTAATTTTACTTGTACATGGTATTTAAATCTTAAATTACCAATTGGGAGCTTTTTTCAGGATATCCACTACCATGTGCTATGGGAACCAGAGGATCTATTGTCAATTATTATCCTGGGGGCAATGTTCAGGGCATATGAGGATAACTCATTCAGAGTTACATTGCAGCTGCAAATTTTACTGAATGATGATCAATGTCCTCAAATGGCATTTGTGGTTGAGAGCATCCAGTTGACAAAGATGTCATTCAGTTTCGAGGACAACTTTGGATACTTATGGATTTATGTTTTGAAATTTTCTGGGCCTAGTTCACGTGGATATTTGTACATTCCTTCAGCACGGGGTCCTTTGTGCTATTGCGAACTGGGAAAGGCATAGGTTAATCCTTGGAGAATGGCATAAGCCGAGGCTTTTAAATAGTTAGATGTGTACTTTTCATTCCTTGGCTCCTGCTCCTAGATGGTATGCTTTTCTCATTGCCCAAAACAGAAACATCCCAGGTGCCTGCCGCCCAGTCGCTGCTCATCATGGATGCCCGCTCCTACCCAGCGGCCGTGGCCAACAGAGCCAAGGGGGTGGCTGCGAGTGCCCAGGTGCGGACACATTTGTAGGATGCACAACGTTTGTGGAGTGGAAAAATTATCTGTGCTGTCTATAACTTTATGCTTATTATGGTGCTGGCTACTTTGTGCGGTTTTGAGCATGTTCAATTGTGGACGAGTGTCGTGCGGTTGTTTTTTTACGTTCTTGTGTTCAAATTTGAGAAAACAATCTGCAGTTGCGAATGTGACATTAATTTGGCATTCTTGCATATCCTGCAGAGTACTACCCAAACTGCGAAATTACTTTCATGTCCATGGCGAACATCCACTACATTCGCAAGAGCTTTCAGAGCCTACGCACCCTCTGTTCCCAACCACCAGATCCCAACAGGTGAGAAAGACCTCTCTCCTCCTGCACCAGGAACTTGTGTATGACATTGAATAATAGATTTTTTTATGTACACACTCATTTGTATGTTTCTGTAAATATTACTATGCCAATAAGGCTATGTGTTCATACACAGGCACATTTGAAATATATTTTCTTGCATACGTGCATCGTTGTTCTGTGTGTGTCAAGTTTATATATTTTTTTATAATATACATGTATGATGTATTCAGCTGGCTGTCGGCCCTGGAGAACACACGCTGGCTTCAGCACCTGTCCCTGCTGCTCAAGGCTGGCTGTGCTGTAGCTGGCGCGGTGGCTGGGGAGGGACGTCCCGTGCTTGTTCACTGCTCCGACGGCTGGGACCGTACTCCGCAGATTGTGGCACTGGCCAAGTTACTTCTTGATCCCTACTACCGTACTATCCAGGCACGTACAATGCGAAACGCTCCAGGCCCATTGCATTCAGACTTCTCTTCTCGTGTTCGTGTGAGCGTAGATAAATCCTGGGCATGAAAATCCAGCCGCTTGAGTCGGGGACCATGTGGTCTTTTTTAACATTGATCGAGTCGGTTCCTTTTACCCTCGCATACTTGAGATTCTTTAACTACCTTGACGTGAAACGGACCGAAAAGCAACTAGCTAAGTATAAGTCATTTTCGTATTGCTGGTTTTCAGATGACTGAGCAATTCTTAGCTAATCTTATATGTATATTTATCCAGTGCTTTAGTCCAAGGTGCTTTAAAATAATGATACAGTTGTACATAAGATTATAGTGGTTAAAATAAAGAGTGGGGTTATTAAAAGTGGAGGTGTAGTTATGGAGACAGATGGTGGGAGTGGTTAAGGAGGGGTTGGGGTAGGCCTATCAGTAGCTGGGGGGTGGGGGCAGGGAGTAGAGATGGGTTGTTTTAAGGAGGAACGGAAGCGGCTCTGCGAAAATGATTGTTTTAAATGCCCGTGGGAGTTTGTTCAAGTGAAAGGGAGCAAGAAGGGAAAACGAAAGAGCGTGACTGGGTGCAGGGCGGGGGGGGGGGGGGGTGGCACAGGGAGGGACGGTAGAGATTGGGAGCATAGAGGTAGGGATGGGAAATATTAAGATATGACAGAAACAAGATAAGGCGGGGAAAGACCATAGAGAGATTTATAGACTGGAGAGAGACATTTAAACAGACAGCAATAGTAGACAGTGGAGTCAGGAAAGTAGAGCAAAAGTGTGGGAATTGTGGAGTAGGTTAATAATGATCTGGGTGGTGAGGCCTTTAACATCTGTTGGAGAAGGAGGGAAGACTTAGTAGGCAGGAAGGCCGAGAAGAAGATGGTGGCAATTAACCTTACATAGGGATCTCTGGTGATTAACATTGTGCCACTTGTACGCTATGCAGGGTTTCAAGTGCTGGTGGAGATGGAGTGGTTGGACTTCGGGCACAAGTTTGCGGACCGATGTGGGCACGGAGATGGCTCCGAGGATGCCAGCGAGCGCTGCCCCGTCTTTTTGCAATGGCTTGACTGCGTTCACCAGCTGCAGCGCCAGTTCCCATGCTCCTTTGAGTTTAATGAGGCTTTCCTTGTGAGTTTTTGCCAAGCCACACAACATCATTCCACCTTGGCTTCCATTTTTAAACCCCCCACACATCCTTAAGAATTCTTGTCGGTGGAAATGAACGCACGGTGATTTTACACGTGAAGGGTAATTTATAGAATGTTTATTGCTGCGATGTTGTCAAGTAACTCTAGCCAAGTGGGTAAATTTAACGATAATGTTCTCTGCCTATATGTAGCACCAGCAAGCGACTTGCCTAAACTCGTTTAATAAGCTACCAACCACAAGCACTGCTATGGAACACACCCCTGCACGCAACTGACTTGCCATCAAACATTTTGGCTTAGCCATCGAACTAACACGGCCCACTGCATTGTGCGCTTTCAGATGCTCTTCTGCAGCCATCCGGAATGCTCTTCCGATATTAGGAAGCCGCTGGAGCTATGCACTTTTAAATCTAAATTGAAAACTAATTCCTTTAGAACTGCTTTTAGTGTTGTTATCCTTACCCGCACCTCCTATTAGCATTGTTGGCTACGTATGGTGCGAAAGAAGTTCAACATACGTACACAATTCATCACCGAGCTAAAGATCATTAATTTTTACCAAATGTTCTGTTGCATTAATATATAAAGTAACAGTATATTTTGCTGTTTTTTTATATATCTAAATATATACATTTTTAAGTGTTTATTGCCTGGTGAAATTCTATATATATTTATTTATACTCTACTACTAAATTAAACTAAATATAGTTGACACTTAAGGAAAATATTAAAGTGTCTTCATTTTCCGTCTACAAAAATATATAATGCTTTGCATTGGCCAGGATTCTCGCGCGAAAAAGATGTATGTACACACGTCTGACACGCATCCCGTGTCCCTGTGCCGGCCTACAGGTGAAGCTGGTGCAGCACACGTATTCGTGCCTCTATGGCACGTTTCTGTGTAACAGCACACGCGAGCGAGCAGAGCGCAGCATAGCCAACCGCTGCTGCTCCGTGTGGTTGCTCCTGCGGCCTGCTAACAAGGCGTTCACGAACTTGCTGTACACCCCGGGCTCTGACACGGTATTTATCATTGTCACTTAATATTTATACCACGCCTCCGCATACAGTAAATCTCGAGGGACACCCTGTCGGAGGGGATCCATTGTGTATTCACCTTAAAGCACAAGGTGAAATGCAGCGCTGGCCAGCAATTGGGAAGAATGCACTTTTCGAGCAATGAGTCAAGGAGTGTGGACATCAGATCCAGATAATGGGTTATGACAAATACTAAATAAAAGTCCATTGTGTGTATACAGTGCCACCTGCTTCCTCCGCCACTTCAACATTGACGATTGCTCCACCACCGTCATGCCCTCTGTGAATGTGCAGGTGCTGCGGCCTGTCTACCATGTGCGGAGTCTGCTGCTGTGGTCAGGAGTGTACCTCCCAGAGCCCTTTTCTGCCGGGCCTCCTCCCCGAGACCTTCCACCGGCGCCCCCTCCCACCTTCCCACTAACGAACCCTAAAGCTGAAGAGGGGCCGCACCCGAGGTGTGTAGATTTCTACCTCGCACCGTTATCTCAGATTGCTGTTTTTATTGTGGTATCAGAATTGTCCTACTCTAATTACAACAAGGTTTGTATGTTCTGACATTTTTGTTTGCCTATGGCCCCTTTCCCCTCAAATATAATTTGTACTCGTATCACGACAAACCCAAATAATGAGACTTTGCTGTTTTTCACGTCAGACCATGCTTCAACACTGGTCGGCGTCATATACGCTGGTAGTTTTTATGCAGCTGAGCTCGGCCTCACATTTATCGGCCGCTTGCAGGTTGTCCAAGACGCGCTCGTTTGAGGACCTGCCGTCGGCGACCGAGGGGTGGCTCAGGCGGGTGGCCCAGGTGGGGGGCGCCGCCTCAGCGACCCGAGCCTGCAGGGCCTGGGCCTGCGCATCGACCGGCGCGGCTCCATGGAAATCATCAGCTGCGTGTCGGACACCCCAACCGAAGATGGCCTCCTGGCGCAAAATGAAACGTTCACATGCGCCCCCTCGCGCGACTCGGGCCTCGAGGCCTCGGACCCTGACTGCGCGCCAATATGCAGCGGTCACGAGGTGGACCACCATAGGAGAGAGCGCACGGCCGCCTCAGATATGCACGACCACAAGCCCTTGGTGAACAAGGTTGGATTTGAACTGGATGTAGTGGCAAAGGCTGATAGCTCTTTGGGAAACACGTGTTGGTGTGATTCTGGTGTTTCTTTGCAACCGGCAATGGGACACAATATGCACGGTAAAGTGAGAAAGCAAGCTTCACAATGTGTTCAGTCTCTTAACAGGATCAATGTCCCACATGAGTTGCTTGGAGAGTTTTCTGCAGAGCAAGCTTCTGAAAAGCTCGACTCCGCGCAGACTGTTATACACAGTGCTTCATCTCCTGCCGTGATCACGTGGAGCTCTGAGACCTGTGATGCAGGAACAAGCCACCCACCAGAGAAAAATGGTGATGATGACCTCGCTTGGGTCGACGCTGACATGGTAAATAGCACTGTCAACTACCGCAAAGAGAAGAATCATTATGGAATGAGTAATGGGCACTGTGAGAATGTCAATGGTAATTCAGATTCTGTGTCCGCTGAAAATTCTCCAGTTCAGCCCTCTGCCTCTCAGGCTGTGGAACAAGGCATGGTGCAAGAAAGGAAGTCCGTCATGGAGAGCTCAACTGAGACCATCACAGATGAAGTACAGACAGAACAAGAACTGAGCAGTGATAACATCTGCGGTCAGAACCGCCAGGGAGTGGTCATAACCCGAGATATTCGCAGTGCACAGGTCTGCTGTCTGATGCACAAGTTGAAGTCTGTCGATCTGGATGCAAAGGAGAATGTAAGGTCCTGCAAAGGCGTTAAGTCCAATGGGTTGAGAAGTGTAGAAAGACGAAAAGCCTGCCTAGCTTTGGGTACAGCTGGCAGCATGAGCAAGTCTTGTATTAATGGGGAGCATAAGCAAAAGCGAGGGCGGAGGCGAAATAACTGTGGAGCTTGCAAAGGAAAGTTTGCTCTTGACCGGGCACACAGAGCAACTGAGCAGCCCAGAAGATGCAGGGCTGGAAAGCAGTGTACTAATTGCAGTTTGACAGAAACTCAAGGTCTCGAGCAAAGTAAACAAGGCATTGAGAAAGACATTGGTACGACAGTTGCTGTTGACATGGTGCCGTTATCCTGTGGAAGGCATTTGGCAGATCTTAAAAGGAATCATGTACGTTCCAAGCCCAACGATTGTTCAGGAATGTGTCCTCAGGCCAGCAGCTCTGTAGGATCAGGGCTGACTCAATGTAGCAATAGACAGAACCAAGGATATGCGGACTCGGGTTGGCCTCTAACAAATGGTGATGCAGAGCAGGAAAAGTGTACTGCATCCATTGACATGAAAAATACAAATTGTGAATCGACCATTCCTATTAACAGTGGACATCATCAGTGCACGCATCATAAAATTGGTAGCAGGTGTGTTTCTGTCAACAGTAGCATTGGGAATGACTGGATACAACTTGCGGACTATGTGCCTCACATGGGCACAGACAGAAGACACTCCAATGGCGTGTGCCACCCTTCAGCTTGCAGCTCCATTAACTCTGCCTCTGAAAATTTCGTGCACTGTGGTTGCTCTGCTCGGCAAGGTGGAGCGTTAGAAAAAATGCTGCGCACCCAGTCCAGTATTGTGACAATGTCACGCGCTGGTCCAGAGCATCTTCAACAATGGCAGCAATGACGACGGTGGTTGCATCGACCACGGCCACTGAATCTTGGCCTGGAGAAGAGAAGCAGGAGGCTGAAGGAGACGAGGAAGGCGAAGGGGATCCAGATGGCTTGCCCTGCGCACCAGACCCCGTGCAGCGCCGATTGCTCCAGATGGACGCTCAGCACCGCAGAGAAACGCTGCTACTTCGCCGTGCTCTGCAAGAGCTTCGGGCTCAGCTCAGCGGAAGGCAGCGGCAGCAGCATCTGCAGGCGGAGCGGCCAAAGCTGGACATGTCTGGTGGGCCGAACAGGAGGCAACCCGAGTGCCCTGAGGAGTTGGTGAGTACATTGCCACGAATGCTCGGTGGAATTATTGTGTCGGTTTTCCACGCTTGTGCTGCGTAGCTCAACATTGTGTTTTTCGGGTTGTGTTTTGTGCTGTTTGGCATATCTAATGCTTTGCTTCATCCGCTGGCAGTCTCTTCAGGGATTTAAACCAAACTATTAAGTTCCTGAAGAAACTCCTGTCACGTGGAGTGACACGTCAGACATCGTATCCAAACAACACATGGTACACAATCCGAAGAGCTATAGAATGCTCAGTGGTATTTTTGTATAGTTAGAAATTTAAGGTGTTCGCCTTTTTATTTTCAAATCGCAATTAATAACTCTCCCTCCACCCCCCAGAAAATGTTCACTTGCAACGTACAAGAATGTAGCTCATCCAGATTGCTCCCCCCCCCCCCGGCCACCCATAGTTATAATGGAAACAATATTTAAAATGTCACGTGAAATGGCCTGTAAAATATTTGTGCATCTGGTGTGCGTGCTGTGTGTATCAGTCTACGATTTCGGACTGGACAGTGAGGTGGAGTCAGGTCCGCTGTCTCAGTGCAGTACTGGGATGGTGTCGGAGACCAGTTGGAGCACATCGACACACAGGATGGACATCAGGTGCCACCTTTGCAAAATTCGCATTTTTTTGTGATCATCTTTAAAAATATATCTGCTCTTGAACGAAATTAAGATGTACTGCGTATTTGACGTGGCAGTTTTGTTCCATTTATATTTCAAGCGAGAATGTCGCGACGTTTTACGCGATTGAATTACAGCCAACTGCAATCTTGTATATAGCGGCAATAATGCTTGCACGTTGCTCTGTTTGTGTGCAATGGCAACGTAGATGGCAAAGCTGGTGCCATCCCAATGTTACAGCTGCGAGGGGCCCGTCTGGCTTCAAAGCACGGAACACTACTGCAGGTGTGCATTGCCTTTGCATTGCATTGGTCATTGCTATGTCACGTGCTGTAAGTCATGTGGCTGACATGAGTTAACCCCGCAAACATTTATGCGTGCCAGATTTGAACAGTCTGTGGAAAATAATTGAACCCAGTGTCCTGGACTTGTTGAATTGCCCGGGCAAATAGGGTACAAAGGCAACGGCTGATCAATAAGTGGTGTCCAATATGTTGCTTGTAAATCTTCTCTTTGTAAATATTTAACAGTTATGGAGTATTCTGCTTAATTGAACAGTTGAATTTCTAATTATAGGCCATATTTGAGTGAAAATGAGATGCAATAGTATCTATTATTTGTGAACTCATGCAAAGCTTACATATTTGTGCTTTGGCATCCCAAGGGTAAAATTAATAAGGCATTTTTCTCGGTCCATTGATCCAGCTTCTGTCTGTTTGCGACAGTCTTGCATTGCTTGCTTGGGTTGAAAAGCAAACTAACCTCTCATTTCCAAATTATTTAACTATGAATATGTACATTTGTTAAGCTTACCGCTTAAGCTAATACTTTGGTTAGTTTTGGATCATTTAAATTGCAATTGACAAATAATCTAACCTTCACTTACTGTTTATTACGTGCATGAAGATACATAATTATGCCCAACAGTAAACGGAAATTTAGATAACAGTTGTGTCCAATGGCTGTCTGGATTAGGAGTTTCTGCAACACCATTTAGTGTTCACCAATGTTTTTTTGATAACTGAAATTGCTTGCTCACCAAGGTTTCAGTAGGGCTATTTGTGTGTGTGTGTTTATATATCCATGTCCTTGTCTCCTAACTCTGTCCTGTCTGCCTTGTCAATGTGCCCTGATTGCAACTGATAAGGCAGTGACATCAACGTTTGCACAAAACGCAACATTCGCTCATTTGGTTTCAAGTTCAAAATGCAATCCACGAAATGACATCACATAGCTACGAACAGTTTTTGTGTCTGCTCTTATGTTTCCATGTTGCAAATCTTAGCACTCCGCTTAATTATAATTGGTCGGTGGNCCTAGGCTTCAAACACTATGCAGTGATTCACATATGGCAATGATACCAAAACTCCTCGACAATCCTCCTGAGCTGTCGATTCCCCCACTTGCAGGGATGAGGACCTGTCTGCCCAGTCCTGGTGAGCTGTTATTCCTTCCATTTCTTCCTCTCATGCATGTGCTCCTTTTGTATTGCTTGGTTTTTTTCTTTCTCTCCAAAACTCAGTCTTGTATGTTTATGCTTTAGAATGTGTGTACAGTTGATGTGGTGTTGCAAATTTTTTTTAATCCAGCACAACCAGACCAAAGCCAGTTTTTTATGCTGGTGAGTTGTATGAAAGGGCACATTGGTCTGTTTACTGTATTCTTAGGCCGTGTTTTCTTGACCCAAGGAGATATTTCATGCTATGTTAAATATATTTTTTAAACCAATCAATTGACAGTTTTAATACATTTGTATGTTTTAACGTAGTTGTGTTTGTATTGTCTACTCAATATTTGTTTTATTTTACAGCATCTATACATCCATCGAAGTAGTGTAATTACAAATGTATTTCGGTAAGCCAGTGTGTGCATGAGCTTCTTGAGCATATATTGAAAACAAAAAAGGGACAAGGTTCGTGTTTCATTATCTGCAATTTATTATTTTTGAGAAGGGCAAAATCTGCCTCTCGCACCATTTTTAGCTCAAGCTGGATCAAAATTCACAAAGCCGGTCAATGTTTTGGCAGCCTTAAATTGTGAATGAAATATGGTTGGTGTATTTAATCCTCGACGACTCATTTTTTCCAAATGCTTATATTTTTTTTGGTTTGTTACTTGTCTAGGAGCTGTGGTAAGGTCTTTTGTGCGAGCTGTTGCGACGGTCGAATGTCCCCGCCGAGCAAGAAGCCCCTGGACGTGTGCGGGACGTGTCGGGACGGCGTGCGGAAAGACGGAGCTCACGTCAACGAGTTTGAGACGCCTCAGACCGCCGCCTCCTCCAGCTGAACACGTGTAAACTCTTTTGAGTGCACACCTTGCACATTTTAATATTGCCAATAAAGTAATTGCATTTAAACTTGTAATATCTGTAGGACTAATGTAAACGTTGTTTATAATAAATGCATATTTGCTCCAGCTAAACACGTTTGCTGTTCTGCTTATTTAACTTTAAAGTGGCGCCTAATGGCACTTGCAAAGAAATAGCCGACTGTGCTTTTTTGTAACAGAAGCAGGGTGTTATTCCTCAGGCTCTGGTGAGCTTAGCAGTTTTGGAAAAAAACTATCTCTATTATGATTGTCCTACTAAGTGTCCACATTGCAGCTGCCTTGCAAATGCGCACGTAAAACTTTACATGTAAACTTAGAGTTTGGCCTCTCCAGAGCTACAACAATTCCCATATTCTATCTAAAAATAAATGTAACTTTTAGGGATGAAGAAATTGGTGTGGGTTAAAGATTAAAAGCTACTGTAATAAGGGTACGTCTATTGTCATGGGAATATACTTTAAAATGCCATCGGTAAATGATGGGAGAATGGCAAGAGTGTCTGAGCAAGTGGTCCGTGACCTGAAAAGAGCAAGGTGGGGGTGTATTGTTTGTGCAGAGTATGTGACATTTGTTTCCGGCCTGAGGATTAGGAATAACAGAGTTTGCTACTCTTGCTTCGTACCTCCAGCACTCATGCTGAGAGAGAAGGCCTCTGTACAGCCTCACACTCTTTGTTTGTAAGGTGTCATTAAAACAACAACTTGTGCATCCAGCCTTAGAAACACAAGCGCAGAATGTTTTTTTGTAAATGGTGAAAATGTTTGAGTAAACGCTAAAAACCTCAGTTGTACAGTGTGGATATGATGGCAGCATATTGTGTCACATTTGCTTATTCCTAGTCCTGGGTAATACTGTGCACCAAATAGATTTTGACTTGAACTAAAGAAATGTAAATGCTGTATATGTGGCACCTGTGAGGAGGAAGAAGGGGTGGGCGGGGGAAGTGGTCAGTGCCGTTGTGATAAATTGTACAGAACTGCATGTTGTGGAATTGGCAAGCGCACCAAGAATTGGAACAAAAATTCAAATTTGTAGTTGACAATGCATTGAACATCGTAGTTTGCACATTCGTAAGGCCTTATTTTCATTGGCTTAAAATGCTTATAATTTATTTGACCTTTTGTTTACAATTTAGTGATATTGCAATGCTTCATTATAAAAACTGTAGTGAAATTAATAGTTGTATGTGGTTTCTGAACAATGCAAACATTTGCTGTATTCATTTTTATTGACTTTATTATTGCTGCACGTTAGAACAATCCTGAAACCACCCAATAGATACATAGGCTATCCAGGGGATCTAATTAGAGTTAACCTAAAAATAAATCATATTTCGTAAGGAACTATTTTTTTCCCATTTACATATAAGTTATGTAGTTGCATTCTGCAATTGAGGTACATACTGCGTTAATGGAATTTATTATAAACAATTGGTAAAACGATTCTATCCGAAAATATATTTAATGTTAAAATTCATATTGGCCTATGTTGGGTATAAAGTTAACAAATATATTTGGATTTACAATTTTTTGTAAATGCTCGCTTAAAGCTTTTTATCTTTTACAATAAAACGCGTACCTATGGTTGCATTTGTTAAGGTGTACTATTTAGTCTCATATTTCATCGTTTTTATTGACAGTCTTCCCATATGTGGCAGAATGCAGTGTTGCTGCACCAAAATATATTTACCCAGGCAACATTCCAGTTTAAAATTGGGTTCTGTATCAAATGAAACACTCCCAGAGGTTGGCCCAACCTAAAGTGAGCACCTGTGTTGATGAATTTTAAGCAATGTGGTGTGAACGACCCTTGCTGACCACTGGAATAAGTGCAAGCTACTGGCACATGTTCCGATTCTTTAACAGTAATTCAGATTATGGTAATAGCATTATTATTAACTAACGTAGATGGATTTTCTCTTTGTTTTCTCTCCTTTAATCTGAACCAATTTCTGTGCCACTAATGGCAGTATTCAACCCACTTTAATAAAACGGTATCTTTGGTTGTAATATGCAACTCATTGCCAGACTGGTTGAATGAAGTATGTGCACCTGTTTAACTTCTATGTAAATTACTATCCTCGTATTACTCATGAGCGCTCTTAGATTCCAGTCGAGTACAATTTCAGTTATGATTTGTGTAGCAAGTTCCTATTTATTCATTTTTAATATTCGCTTAATCAGTAAATGTGTTATTCGATAACATTTTTTTTGCTATACTCGGAGATGATTTGGTTATAACCTAGTCTAGCCAGTATAACATAATGCGTATTGCATTTCCAGTGCATGCAATGTCAAGACCGCAAGGTTGGCTCTGCACCCACATTCTATTTAAATTAAATTTACTGTCGCTCACAATTGAAAATAGTTTTTTCCTTGATAAATTAAAATAAGTAACTGAATGATAAAAGTAAATATTTACACTGGAAATTCTAGAACTTTAGTATTAAAAGAATGTTAATTGCAATTGAATGTGCTGTACAAGTTTAAATACTTTAACTCTAGCTAATGGTAAATTAGGTCTGCTGGTAAACAACAATTTAGTTTGTCCTATTTGCATTTTCGTTTGTAATCAGTTGGATTCTGCTGTATACAACATTTCTCCACAATTCATAAAGTACACGGGTTGATGATTTGCTGCCGAAAATATAGGTACATGATACATTCTGTATCCATAAACCATTTTTTAAAACAAATTTAAGCATACAAATAAAGTAATAAAATGCAGCAGCGAATCTTAAATGCCTTGGTAAAATATACTTTACATGCATTTACACTTTCTGAATGTTCTCTCGTGTTTTTTTTGTCCCAGTGCTTTGGACACATACTCTGCTAATGGTAAATAGTTTCCTGTCTTCAGTATGGAGAAATGTGTCTTCTTTGTTTTAAAAAGACGAAAAAAATTACACGATATGAAATAAAGCCTGTATATTTTGATCCTTAGCCATGCCCCAGGCTGGTGTGTAAGAGAATGTGAAATATGAATTTTGTTTTGTAATTTGTGATTTCAGTTTGAAACAGAGTCGGTGCTCTTGTTTTGATGCTTTGGAAGTGGCTGCTATGTAAAAATAAACACAAACAGGAAAAAAGGCTAACAATTGGAATTGAAGGTTTTGTACTACTAAATAAAAAAGGAATAAAACATCACTTTGCATATGGGTTGTGCTGTAGTGTAGTTTTTACTATTTACATGTGCTGATGAAAAACTATTAAACACTATACCAATTTTAGAAAGGTATACTGTAATTACAATTGTGCATTCTCTCATTTCAGTGTAATGGTTAGTCATGGTTAGAAGAAATGGCTCTTCATTATTTACACCCCATTTGTTACAACGGCCACACCACACTTTTTTTTATTTTCCTGGACATGCTTTAATCGTTTTGTTAACTGGCAAAGACCTCGTTAACTAACAGAGAGAATGTTCAGCCCGCAATGTCCCAAACAAATATTTTTTGAAGCTCCAACGAAGGAACTCCTTGGCTTATCAAACATTGAACGATACATAACCCTGTTCGAGAAATATATGGGAGGGGCTGCCACCACCGGAATCGAGGTATTTAAGAGTTGCCTAATTGTGACTGGCGAAATGCAATCCAGCACTCGTCACCAATAGTTTGTACATTTGTAGGATACAAATAATCTATGGGTATGGGGGGCCGTGACAGACCCCGTTAATATGCTGTTTGAAACTCGACACAAACTCATCCGTTGCATTTCACATGGCATCCAAAAGAAAATGAAGACCACTATCAATCCCCTCCTGAATCAAAGCCCTCTCCGTGCGGTGTCAGTTTTGAGTGATGTTTGGTCAGTGCTCATTGAAATGGTGGCCCAAGATCACAAGGTGTTAGTGCTTCTAATTAATTAGTGTAGGCTGACAGCATCTACAGCACGAACTATTAGGTATTAGATAACTCCATGTCATGCAGAAACTATTTACTGGACCACTCTGCCCCTAATAGTGTGGGGCTCGATTATCCACCACTTGGATCAGATGAACCATTCGATTCCTTCCAGAGATACCTCTGCCTGTACGCTGAAACTTTTCATGCCAATCGAGTTCAAGGTTCCTTTCCCTACCGAATGCCCCTTATCGCTGTGCAGATACTTCCTGTGTGTCATGAAAGGGAGGGTGGAATCTCTTGGTGCTCCAGAGGTAAAAATATTTTTTAAATCCTTTATATTAAGTTCGCTTGCTTGCTTACGACCGTGCAAATCTTTCGGTCGTTTTTTAACCCACTTCCCGTGATCCAATCGAGCTGACATTTTCCACACAGACTCGTGCGTGACAATTAATGTTCGTGAAATTTTTTTCTCCAAAATTTTACACTTTTCAGGACAAAAATATATTTAATTACCAATTGCTTAATGGTGCCATGCAATCATCTGACCCAGGTGGCAGCCATCTCAAGCCAGAGGACGAGAGGACTTTGGCCGCCACGCATATAAAGGATTTATAGTGAAAAACTTTGTTTTTACGGGTTCTACATGTTAAATTCTGAATCTATATTTGTATAAGGTCCGGCAGCACAGTAATAACTCGGTCAATACCCTGACGCCTGAAAATTGGAATTTGCATGTTCTTCCCGTGGTCGCGTGGATTTTTCTCCCGGTCCTCCGGTTTTTCCCTCCACGTTTAGAATCAACATGGGTTTAAAGTATTTGGCTGTGAGACATGTCCACACGATGATCCGCCACTTCGTTGCGCTATTATTGGTGACCATAGCTGCATAAATCAGGTGGGGGGAGGGGGAGCTGATAGGGCTCCCTTGGCTGACCTGCGTATAATCGTTTCGACGCATATAACCCAACCCGCTTTCATACGATTCTCCAACACTCTGCAACTGTTTTTATACGGTTGCCCTGGCCTGGTTTAGTATCATATATCGGGGAGCTAAAATTAGAGTAATGGAGTGGCGTGTAATGTCACTGCTATTCACTTGCAGAAGCAGAGAGGAGGGGGCTGTTGTGTAGGTTCGCAACATTAAATGTCAAATCCCTTCAATGAGCTCATTTATGAATAAAGTTGCAACCTTTTCCGCAAACCAAAGGCGGACATTTTTTTAGCCTAGGTTTGCCAAGACTTTGCAGAAAACTGATAAAAGTTCAACATATAACTACCAGATCTCAGTACATCAATTCCTGTCACGGAGCTGATTCCATTTCCAGATTTGGGTCAAACTTGGAACAGGTGGCAACTCCATTGAGTAGAGGGAAAGTGCAAAGCTGCGTTACAATCAGGTTTTCATCAACATTCATACTTCTATAATTGGATTAACTTATGAATGCATCTTAACTTCCACATTTGGGAAGATTCAATTATTTCTAAACTCTTACATTTAGTGGTGGTAGACCAAGCTTGAGGAGCCAACATTTTCCAGTGGGAGAAATTCCTTTGCACTGGTCGGTCATGCTGCCTTCCTCAGTTATGATTTTCCTATTCTTCCAGACTGGTTTATATGCAGTCGCGTGGTATGAATTTACACCCACCCGTCTCCATGCACCCCCACACAATTTGACCTTACAAGGCATTGGTCCGTGACTGGTTACATAATTTCACAATGCCGTGTTGGCATTTGCTGTTTGCGAGGGGCGTGCAACTAATGATGATCTGCTATCAATTAAAAAACACGCGGCGTGCTTCGAATGCAATTATATTGGTGGCATTTATCTTATGCTCGAACCTGCCAAAGCCAGGCGACAACGCTGTTTCATCGGTCGTTTGGAGGCAGTGCTTCGAGTGCACCGTTATTCACGATTATTTCATGGGACCACCTTTGCCAGTACCAAAATATGAGAATAGGTTTTCTCATTTTTTCTGACCAGTTTTGTTGCCGTTTTGAGACTAGGCTCAAAAGAAAGCTGTCTCTGGTGTGGACCAATCAGTTTCAAAGACAATGCATATATGATCAGAGTACTTTTTTGTTTGACCACAAGTATTGTGGTTAATGCGACATGATTCCTTGTAAAAGTTTCAGTTTGGGTTTTAACATCTTAACACCTGTTTTGTTGCCAGAAAAAAAGGGGAAAACTATTCTCATATTACGCTTATTTATTCCTCAACAAGTATACATAAATATTCTTTTTCTCGTTGAGTCAGGTTAGGTGGGTGGGTCGGGGATCAGTGAAACCCGTCGATAACGTGCTCGGTCGTTCACTGGCCACTCGCTGACCCATCCACCGAGTTGAGTGACGGTCACGGTGCCCGGGTGCGGTAGGAGGTTGGGCTACACGCGGATGGATCCTGGCTCGGGACGTGAACCCGTTGAGCCAGTGGCCCATGGTTGCCAGGAAGGACCACAATCGGTGGGAGTCACAACCGCCCCCTTTAGTGCCAACGAGGAGTCCCCAATGTGACGTTGTCTGTCCAGTGAAAGCGATCGCGAAATCGGCGCCCCATGAGGCCACGGTTTGGAAAGCCCCCCCCCCCACCCCTCCGTCTATTGAATTCACATTTACTGCACTGTTAA
Source organism: Lethenteron camtschaticum (assembly GCA_018977245.1). NCBI lineage: Eukaryota > Metazoa > Chordata > Hyperoartia > Petromyzontiformes > Petromyzontidae > Lethenteron > Lethenteron camtschaticum. Next base: position 35,455 of record WFAB01001882.1, on the reverse strand, counting down.
TGTGGATAAAATGATTCTACTGCATGGATTGTATTTTATATATGCAGTTCTGTGTTGAACTATGACCCATATCAGAGTGCCCTTGCCTATAAACATCTGGCAGTTCACCGCCAGCAACTGGACCAAGCGAGCCTCGACTACTGATGATGAGATACTGAATGTCGAAACCGGTCCAGTTTTTGTTATTGTTGCTTATGTTGATGCTGCTGAAACGATGCATTCCCAGAAGTGTGGCGGCTGATGGGATGTGTAAATAACATTTCTTTTAAACACATTCCTGCGGAGGGAGCTGGTAGGAACGTTGGGTTGCTCGGTCAATGGCCAGGGTCAACGGCGGCGTGGTGTATTCCGCAAATATGCCCGACTGTGAGGGCGGGCACAAGCCGGCGTGAGTTAAACGTTGGTTTATAAGGACACCACGGGGTGACCAGCCCCTCCCCACCCAGCCCCACCCCTCCCACCAGCCCCTCCCACCAGCCCCACCCCTCCACCTCCCACCCAGCCCCTCCCCACCCAGCCCTCCCTCCCCACCAGCCACAATAATCCCCTGTGGGCTGGTGTAACCAGGAGGTTCCTCCCAGTAAAAAATAGACACGTGGCAAGCCAGATGTGTGGATGAGGCGTAGATATAATCTGCTCATTTCGCGTGCTTGTAATACGACTGTTCATCAGTAGCCATGGTCATTCCACTGCTGGATCAACGACCTCCGCAAGCCGCCGCGTCTCACGATCCTGCGACGAAAACATTCATCGGAAGCCGCTCCGCACAACAGCTGATTTAATCGCTCCATCTCCGCAATGGGCGTTCTTTCGGGAGCGGTATCGTTCCTAAAAAAAATTGGTTTACCATTCTCTCATTAGGGTCGACTGTTGGCCACAGTAACCCGTGTTGCGAGTACAGTACTGTTTCAAAATTAAATAAAAGGTTTCTAAAACGACACGATGGGGTTTCCTGCACTGCCATCTGCTGCTCACTGTCGTCTTAACATCATCCCCACCCTCATCGTGGTCATCATTCCGAGGCACTTAACCACAAGGGCTCAAGAAAAAACAAGTAATACAGTACAGTATTTAAATAGACTTAAAAAAACACGCTTTTATGAAATGTACCCTACTAGTAATGGCAGAACTCCACGACTCCAGGAAGTGGCCCAAAGCTTGCATTGACGAAAGGGACCCTGGCCAAATTTCGATGTAAAGCTTCTTTCGTGACTGCAGGGATTCATCTTCTGGGTTCTTTCGGTAAAGTCACGTAGAAGGAAGACGGCTGCTTGCGTTGTGGCCGAAACGTCGTGAGAATTATTTTATTATGTTTAATTTTTATTATTTTATTATTTTCCTTCTACGTGACTTTACCGAAAGAACCAAGAAGATGGACCCTGGCCAATTACAGCCAACGTTAGTTGAGCGTGGACAATTAGACCCAAGCCGAAACATAACGTATAAAAAATGTTGAAAAATATATTTATCATTTTTTATAATAGAATATAGTATTGTCATCAGTATGACAAAAGTATAGCAAGTTTACAGTCGATGCCACATTGGGAAGTGGGTTAAAATTGAGTTACAACATTTGAGGATACAACAACGAAACAAACAACAGAGTTAAAAGAAAGCTTGTAATATAAAAAAAACCTTTCCGCTTGGTTTGCGGGTGATTTGGTCGCAGATGTCTCATGCCGGAGTCGAAGACGCTCAGGAAAGTAAAACGCATCCCAAAAACACGCGTGCCACGGTGTGAATAAGGTTATACGAATTAATCGAAACTATATATTTTTTACATTTGACCAGTTAATGTCCCATTGAGCTATAAATAGCAATTTTTTTCAGAAGCGAATGATAGTTCAACGAAGTTGGGCTTCTCGTTACCTGGAAAATTTATAGCAGCCAAAAAACTCTAAACGCGTGATGTTGATTCGAAATGTGGAGGACCCCGAGAAAAATCCACGCCACCACGTGGAGAGACACCACAGACTCCAAATATACAGCAGGTGGCAGGGTCGGGATTGAACCCACGACTCCTGTATACCAGGCGAGGTAGTTAACATCTCTTAGCTGACTGTGATGGTGATGAGAGAGAAAGACGCAAACTTCAAATATACAGCAGGCAAAGTCAGGGTCGGGATGAAACCCACGAACTCCTGTATACCAGGCGAGGTAGTTAACATCTCCTAGCCACCGTGATGATGAGACACACAAACACCAAATATACATACTGTATATAATTAACGCCTAGTAGGCTTTCGCGACCAATAGTATCCATAATAGAGGTGTTTTTTGGGTTAGGTGGCGTAAATATGTGTAGTTAAACCCGCCACTCAACTAGTAATGGTTGTCACGTAAACAGAACGTGGCAATTCGTCACTAGTACAGCACTAGTGTGTAGTTTAGTAGTGTATAGTGTAGTATTGTAGTGTATAGTGTAGTGTATAGTATACTAGTACAGCACTCGTGTATACTGTAGTAGTGTAGTGTATAGTGTATAGCGTACTAGTACAGCACACCGGTGTGTTGGAGAGCCAAGCCACAACATTTACAATCCGAGTACGACGTTTCGCCAATAATAATTAACCACATACGGGACTTGTGGTGAACATGCAAACAAAACATGCTCTGATAATAATATAAGATGCATGTTATGTTTGTATGTTCACCTACAAATACGTGTGGTTAATGCAGTAGTTTTTAGCTTGCAAAACAATTATATTTGGTGTGTGAACATTTTAACACTGCCAGAAAGGTTAAAATCTAATCTTATCTTTGCATAGTTTAGTTGTATATATTTTTAAGCGAGTTGTTTGCCTTTCATATACTTCGCACCCTTACAGTGTGTGTGTATCGCTTATTGTTGCTGTAACGTTATGACCCAGCTCCTCTGCTGCACCGTTCGTGACAAAGCGCTTTGCAGCTTATCGGATTCTTCCGGGTTTGTCAACGCGAATGGAAATCGCACAGCGCATAGGCGCCACCCTCGACGTACGCGCGCCGCCATTGGCCGCCGCGCCCGCGCGCGTGCCTCGGCGCGCTCGTGCCATTGGCTCCCTCGGTCGCAGCGCTCGACCAATCGGAGACGGAGCGCGTCGATGCGCAGTGGGAAATTTGAAACGGAGGGTTTGGGGGCGGGGAGGTGGGGCTGGGGCTTACAGGGGGCGGGCCAGCGGGGGCGGGCTTGCGAGGCGGGGCTTGCGGGGGGCGGGGCTTGTGGGGCCAATGGGGGCGGGGCTAGATGTGGGCGGGCTTACGGGGGCGGGGCGAGGCTTGCGGGCGGGGCTTGCGGGCGGGCTTGCGAGGGGCGGGGCTTGCGGGGGCGGGGCTTGCGGGGGGCGGGCTTGCGGGGGCGGGGCTTGCGGGGGCGGGGCTTGCGGGGGCGGGGCTTGCGGGGGGCGGGGCCTACGGGGTCAGCGGGGTCAGCGATCAGCTGCGGGGGAACGATGGCGACCGCGTCCGAGACGGAGCGTGCGGTGCTGGTAACGACAGCGACGATGATCATGACGATGATGATTGGTGGTGGTGGTTATTATGATTAACGACGACGACGACTTCGATGTTCCTGACTGGATGATGATGCTGGATTGTATTACGTCGGTAGAGCGTCCAATGCGGCGTTGTGCGCGAAGGCCGGACAAGTCGTGTTCGTGTGGTGGCTTGCTCGTTTGAATCATTGTCCAGGGTGGTCCAGATGTCTTGTGACCCCCTTCCCACCACCATTTAACTCTCTAAACCTTCATATGTTTTAGTTGTTGTTATATTACAGAAATCAATCAGTAAGAGTTAGGGAGGGTTGGGCAGTTCATTGTGAGGGTGGGGGGGGTCACAAGACCTCCGGACCGCCATGTGTCGACTACGATTTGACATCGAGGTGGTAGTCCAGACGCTTGCGGCAGGGAGTCGGCGGAGTTTATCGCCCTTGTCGATGATGGATTCCTCCTCCGAGTTTGTGAATCGGGCAGGCACTGGGGGGGGGGGGGGGNTGGGAGTCGCATGTCCCCACCGTTCTGCTCGGAGTGGCCTGGGTCTTGACATTTCCACTTTGTTCAGAGACGATGTATCCGCATCTGGGTGACTGTAAAGAACGCGTTGGTTCAATTTGTTAAACATTCCTCATTGGTCGTGAATGAATGTAAGCATGGACGTCAAGAGCCGCATGGCTCACGGGGGTTATACCGAATGAATGAAACTGAATCTGAAACTTTCTTGGTTCTTTCGGTAAAGTCACGTAGAAGGGAAATAATAAAATAATAACAATTAAACAATAAAATATTATTATTTTATTATTTCCCTTCTACGTGACTTTACCGAAAGAACCAAGAAGATGAATCACTGCAGTCACGAAAGCTTTACATCGAAAATTGAATCTGAAACGTCGACGTCTACGTTATGTGTTGAACTTTTTTCGCTCCCTACGTAGCCAATAGGGCTAATCGGAGGTGCGGGAGAAGAGGACGCGGTAGATTTCATTGACCCCGTTGCACAGTTGTTTTTGGATGCAGCCCGCGGTGTGGATGGTTAGCACGCTGGAATTGTTTACAGAGGTCGCCGGATCGATTATATCGCCAGGCCTGGCAGTTGAAACAATGGGCAAGTTATGATAATTGTTTTTTTTACCATTTTATCTGACAACAAAACTGACAACTTTTTTACAAGGAGTCATGTTTGCATTGACCACAATACCTGCGGTCGGAATGCAAACAAAAAACACAACTCTGATAATGTATGCACTGTCCTTGAAATTGATTGGTCCACACCCGAGATGGCTTTTCTTAGAGCCTAGTCTCGCATGGTGTTGGACCAGATTACACTAAAAGGCGCACAACTCAAAGACAATGCACCATCAGAGTATGAGAGCTCAGGGTAAGCATTTACACCATTGGAACCTCCTTTGCCAGTAGCAAAATATGATAATTTTTTTTACCTTTTTATCTGGCAACAAAACTGACACCTTTTTTACAAGGAGTCATGTTTGCATTGACCACAATACCTGCGGTCGGAATGCAAACAAAAAACATGTGTGCACTGTCCTTGAAATTGATTGGTCTGCACCCGAGATAGCTTTTCTTAGAGCCTAGTCTCACATGGTGTTGGACCAGATGACGCCAAAAGGAGTCAGTTTTGTTGCCAGACAAAAGGAGTCAGTTTTGTTGCCAGACAAAAGGGTAAAAAAACAATCATATCTTGCTACTGGCAAAGGAGGTTCCAATGGTGAATGGGCAAGTTTCTTCAATTGCCCCACCATACCCCTTCTAAACACGTCTGCCCACCCTGCAGTAGACATGAGCACACCGCAGCTGATCGGCGTGTGGTGAGGTAAAGTGTGAGTCCTCCCACCTCTTTCAAGACGTCCGGCCAATGTGGAAGAGTAGACCAAATACCCTCTTAGAGTCTAGAGGGGTCCATTAGTTACTCGTTCGTGTGACTTGCTGGCGGACGGGTCTCCACTACAGAGTGCCTGTAGAGGGAATTTGGCCTACTCTTCCATGCTGGCCAGATGTCTCGATCGTGGGAGTACCCACATTTTACCTTACCACAAGTGAACTGCCGATTGCCAAGCTGTGGTATACCCATAATCATACTGTTGTGTGGACAAAGGCAGATGGATTTAAACAACTTTGCAAGTGTTTCAGCTGGCATTCCAAGAGATTTAATTGCATTGACAACCCCAGTTTACTGCAAGTCCAGTGTCAAAATTATATGAAGCAAACATTCTCTTAACTTCGTAACATTTAAAAACAACGGCATTATTTTGGTGGACGCAAAGCTCGCAACCAATTGAGGATTGAATCATTAATTTAAAACAAAAAGAACGTTACATTCACAGTGCTATACCGTAAGACATTTACGGACACAAACCCCACTGCAAAGCTGTAAGTGTAAATGATTGTGTGTTGGTGTTTTTTGTTGTTGTTACAGCACGAAGAGTTCCAGTGGCTGTTGAGAGAGGAGGTCCATTCCGTGCTCAGTCACCTGCAGGACATTTTGAAGGTGATCATACTGTGTTGATGCAATCAAGCCTGTTTGCCAGTAAAGCGCTTTTTGTCATGTCAACCAGGACACAAGTTGTTCAGTGGTGCCCGCTTTGTTGTTTATACAACACTGGCTTTGTAACTGCAGCATTTAATTATACCAGAGGTTTGTCAGTGGAAACAAATGAACTGAAATAAAATATACAGTATTTTTTCACCTATGACCAAATCCCCTGCAATGCACCCAATCCTGTTCGATGTCAAGCGAAGCAGAGGTTGAGTCTGGATAGTGCTTGGATTGGTGGCCAGCATGCAAAACAGTTTGTTGTAGCCTGCCGCAGGACTACATTGTGTGCAGCAGAGGACATCGCAGCAAAATCTAACGTAATCTACCTATATGTCCTCATATCCACTTTCACCAACCTGCGCTGACCAGCATGGTGAAGTATGGTGAAATAACCTCCACAACCTGCATGGTGATGAGGTCCTCATCCAGTGGATTGACAAAGGGCTCTCCGTGCACAATATCGTTCGGTAAAATAAGTCTTCATTTTAAATGTGTCAATGAGAATCAAGGTCACTGACTTGTGGTTATGTAACATGGGAAGGTGGCATTTGAAATATGGAATCCCACATTGATTTAATAATACACTGCCATAGCACGTTTAGTATTCTGAAGCTATGAGCACTTTCCCACAGTAGTTTGAGCATAGAGACACTTTGACATTTTTACTTTCCAACTGCTGTGAGGACAGCATTGATGCATGAATTATAAAAAAAGTTCTGAACGTGGAATGTCCCATGTGTTTATCTGTGTGTTGCAGGAGGGATGTAAGCGGTTTGTGTTGCCAGGTAGGGAGGAAGACTGCCACGTGAAACAAGAAAACTTTATCCTCGGCAGCTCCACGTAAATATATTATTGTTTTTACGTTAATTAATACATTTCTATTGCAATAGCAAGAACGAAAATCAAACAGCGAGTGATGTTGTTTTTATATAGTTTACCTTTTACGTTGTTTTCTCCACACAGGTCTGATGCAGTAAAGGGTGTGCTAACTCTTAATGGAGATACTCTATGTCAGGCGGTAAGTCTGTTGATGCACATGGAGGGACTGACACGCAGATTAAGCTTCTATATACAATAAATAATTAAGAATGTTCTTCAACGATATTTACTGGTGGGCCATGTAATAAAATAAGCTTGTGCCGGTGGGCCATGTGATGTTATCTCCCACGTGGAACGCTGTCACGTCACATGGTGTCCTGACATAATGTTTGTACATGTGACCACTAATATGTACCCTTTGTTTACAAGTCTCTTATTGCTTGTTTATCTCCCTCAACTACAGCTGCTGTTATAACCATTATTTATACTGACACATGACCTTTCCTGACCTCTATGTTATACCCCTTCTGTGCCACTAGAATAGTTTATTTGTGGTGATTGCTGCTGCTTTTCCTGTCGGCCATACCCGCTCTGTCCTTGGCATTGTCTGCTTGTCTCCACCACTGTGCTCCCATGTTCCTGTTATTCACCTCCCTCCTTCACTTTGTCCACCTTCCCCACGCTTTCTGAGCTCATCAGCCTACTCTGGGCCCCATCAGCCCACCCTGTGCAGTGTAGGAGGGAGGGGAAGGCAAGGATGAATGGCTGTGTTGTGTTTTATGTTTACTGTACATGTCAATGAAATTCATGTCGATTGATAAAACTAGGAGAGGTCTGGCAGCAGTGATACATGGCAAATCTCCAGATGAACGTACACCTCAAAGTATACGTAGCGCCTTTAAACAGTGTTTACGGAAGCGTCTGGCAGGTGACATCATACCTCTTGACCAATAGGATTTCGCGTTTCTTATCGCCAAGCCCATGTCTGATCAGCCCACCATCTCTACAATGTACTATTGTTGGCAGCAAAATATTGACACGTTTGTCTTATTCACCGAGGGACCCCCTAGTAGTCATCTGAATAGTTAATGTTTGCTGGTAAAATTGATTAAATGAGCAAGCCAATCTTGAGGGAATATAGTCAGTATGCACTTGTTTAATGAGTGTTAGGTTTACACTGCTGACAGTATCCCTTGGATTGATGACAGATATTTGATATATACTTGGTGATACATTTCTTGATGTCACACTCATTTCTAATTACCCTCTTCATAGATGCTTGAATAATTGTGATAGCAATGCCTCAATATCTTTCTGAAGAGTGTTACTATATTTTAATAATACACGTTTTGGGATTGGTGAGGGACATGTAGAGACTTTGAAATTAAATGGTATTTTCTCTATAGTTTCGCCCTATTATTTTCGTGGGGTGTGTCTGTGTAAACAGATCACCGTGTACACAAAGAGAATGTCAAGCCATAATTAATGGCAAATTAATGTTTTCCCTTCCCTGTGAATGGTGGTGCAGGATCTACACATAAAGCTTTTGAAGGCAAACCAGATACTACACACGGTATTCAGAGAAGATAAGCAGTGGAAAATGCAACAGGTTTGTGAGGCATTTGCTTTTTCAACAGTTTACGTGTGTAGTGACTGACTTGGAGACGTAACTTCTTGGAGGCATACTCTTTGGTTCTTTCGGTAAAGTCAGGTAGTTAGAAACAACAACAGATCGTCATGACGACTGCAACACAAGCGGTCGTCATGACGATCGAAAGAACCAAAGAGTATGGATTCCTGCAGTCACGAAAGCTTCAATCATTCTTGGAGGCAATTCTTTAATTAAACATCGAGCACACTTTGTACACTTTATACAATACACACCCTACACTGTCACACACTCTCTGTCCCTCGCTTATACGCAACTCTACATAGCGCTAGCCGTCTGACACTGACGGCGCTGAACCGAGACAGCCAATTACGTCTCGCAGCGCAATTATCAAGTGGAGACGACAGCGACGACAGCGGCGATGGCGACGATCTTCAACAGCCACGACGACAACGACAGGGATCCCTCACCAAACAACAGCGCCGAGCTCCCGCTCGGGTCCCCTTTTATCCTGTCAGCGTGGCCTCGCTCCGCCCCGGCCACGCCCCCCTTCCGGAACCTACTAGCGGGCTCTCGACGTGTCGCTTCCGTAACCTTTACCCTAGATCCCTCTCGGGTCTATCACGTGGCCTGCTGTTAATCAAGGCTGCTATAAGCTGCAGATCCCCTTCCCTGCCAGCAGCCAGCGGTATGCTACTTAGTGACCAATTCGATGCCACTCCACATGGACTTATAAAGCACTAATATTGAAACATGCACGTTCATATACACGCACAACACATGCATTTACATGAATGCATATTGTACACAATATACGTTTTTTTTCGATGTTTATAAAACATCCCTTCCATGCTATCATGTTTTACATATTTCAGTACTTTAAATACAGCACAGCTAAGCTATTTACAACTCAAACTGCAATGTTATCCGCATGATTTACATGTATGCAGAGTGACCAACACCTCTCTAGCCCTTGCCTTCTCTGCTATAAAGTATGAACCATTAATGAGAAGTGCTAGGAGATGATTCTCCTCTTTTTACACAGGTGCAGGATGCTGGAAATCACCTTCATCAGGCATACCGGCTCGTCAACAGCAAGGACCAAAGCTACCAGTTCAAGACGGGCACTGAAGTAAACAAGGTGAAATAACCGCATACTAATCATTGACGCAGCTAACACCGCGGACTGTATCGATATGCTTGCTTGATTTATGTATTGTGTAACGTTTCATGTCCTCTTATGCAATGACTACAGCTGATGGACGCAGTGATGCTGCAGCTGAACCGTGCCCGCAACCGCCTAGCAACACCAGCCGCAATGACCCTGCCAGACCTCGCAAATGGCAGTGCTGCCGTAAGTCCTCACGTCAACTTGTTCTATATATGTTATGAGCAGTAGTGCAGAGGTCAGTGCTAATTATTCACAATCCATGCTGAGCATGATGTTCTTGACACTTGTGTTATATGGAACACTTGTGTTATGTTTGTATATGATACGTAATTTGAACATGTAACGTGCACAGTATTCGCTCACTTGAATATAGAGAATGACTCATAGGAGCGAGAGACTACAGGCAAATGGGAAAGGCAGCAAGGCAGTGAGCTGGCACGAAATTGTCTTATTAAGGTAATATTGGCCATTAAAGAAAGTGTTCACATGTGTGCCCGAATAAAACCCATGAGTGTGTGGGAGAAACTCTAACCCATACAGATGGAACAGATGTCCACATTTTTGCTGTACTGCCTTCTAGCAAGCCAGGGTATGGCACCTCGACGCTCACGGGAAAGGAGTTTCACAACATTTGCGTGATCCGCCAACCCTCGTCTCTACGGTGCTGGATTATCGGTTACGTGCAAAGCCACCAAGTGCCCGGCACGTGTGTTTCGTGTTTGCGTTTGTCACTTTTCTAGTGTATGTTCAACCCTGCGCTGCCGCAGGATCTGCTGGTTAATTTCTACATTCATCACAACAAGCTCTGCCTGGTGCTCTACCAAGTGCACACTCTGCAGCCAAATGCAAACAAGGTTTGGGAACACACGCTGCAGAAAAATGGTACCATTTAATGTTTTGAAAAATGTGAACCTCACAGTTAAATGTTTTGTTGACATAAGATAAATATATTGTAGTATGCTGCTTTTGGTGAACTACCAACCTGTTTGATGTAGCTCTTGAATATGTCTTTTTACTCATTACTATTTCCTTAGTAACTAATATTGACTTGTTTTTAGCAGCGAGGTTTTGAATTTAGAGTTGTTAACTGTTCTGTCAAATATAAAAAAAAATGTGACCTTGTGTTATTTTACAGAATTTCAAGCCATCAGGAGGCTCGGTCTGTCATGCTCCTGGCTCCATGTTGTGAGTGACCTTGATAATATGACAAGTTAACGGTTCATCAGATTTTCACATGTGGTGTCTACTCATTTTACACGCTCTTAACTGGAGTGTTATTTCGAAGCAAACATTTTTTTCAAAATTCATAAGTTGCAAGTAATATCTAATGTTTGCAATCAAAGATATTTTTATTGATAAAACTTTGATGTCTACTGCTATTAGATTGCACCTTCTGAAATCCGATTGCAATTATTTGCTCGTGTGATGCTCAGCGAATTCATGGGGCAGAAGTATGAGGTTATCCAGACCCACAAGGTCGAGAGTGTCGTGCCATGGCTGGGAGATGGACTCCTGTTTCTCACTCTTGCCCTGCAGCTGTGTCAGCAACTTAAAGATAAGGTAAGGGTGGAAATGTTTTTCTCTGCACTCAAAACTTTGGATTAGGTGTTTTTTTTAAATTAATAATCCTGCAAAGAATGTTATTAAAGAACGTTTGTTCCTCCAGGTTTCTGTCTTCTCAAACTACTGGACGCAGATGCCACACTGAGCCCTGTCTGCATGCCCTTGTCCATGGAAATAAGTGAAATAAAAGCAATGATTCATGATTTTTTGGGCAGAATTGGGTTTGTATTATTGGACCACTATAAAATATTACTTGGACGTAATCAAGACAGTTGTATTTATACTACTTCGGTTTTTCCAGTTGTGTTGTATCGGTCTGCGATATGCTTTGCATTGTAAGACATGTTTTCAGCAACATGTCCGACGTTTCAATCCACATGCTGAGAGCGCATTAATTAAGTGTAGGACCCAACACATTGAACGAAACATATAACTGAAAAACACTTGAGAACAACACAGCTAATCTTTTAAGTTATGTATATTCTTTGGATAAACCCACTGGTGTGTTGAGTGAACGTTTGTGAGAACATCACATGTTCCAAAATGTGTACATTTTAATTTCGTTAATTCGTCAGAATGTGCTTTAAAATAACAAACTCCTAAAATAATAGTGCTCGACTTGTGTAATTGTTGTAAACATGTATGTCATGTCATTTTGATTTACGGTATTAAAAATAAAATGCACTTTAATGGGTTGTCTTGTGATGTAATTGCATACAAAGTAACAAAAGATAACATGTCTCATTGCATCCACATTCATATTTCCCAACTCCAAATTGAAGCTGGCATTTACTAATTGGAGTAACTGGCATCTTGTATACATGTATGCAAATCTTGACTGAAAGCTTTCGTGACTGCAGGAATTCATATTCTTTGGGTCTGTCGGTAAAGTCACGTAGATATTTTTCGATTTAAAGCTTTCGTGACTGCAGGGATTCATCTTCTTGGTTCTTTCGGTAAAGTCACGTAGAAGGGAAGTAATAAAATAATAAAAATAAAACATAATAAAACAATTCTCACGACGTTTCGGCCACAACGCAAGCAGCCGTCCTCAGGTGAAAACCAGGTCCGTCGAGGCGACAGAGTCTGAATGAAACAGCACACGAGCTTGGAGCATATATATAAGCTGAGGACGGCTGCTTGCGTTGTGGCCGAAACGTCGTGAGAATTGTTTTATTATGTTTTATTTTTATTATTTATTACTTCCCTTCACGTAGATATGTTCAAAGAAAATCACAAAAACTACGACGTTTCGATCGCAACACAAGCGGTCGTCATCAGGCCGATGACGCTTTTTGTTTTTGTTATTTTCTTTGAACCTATCTATGTGACTTTACCGAAAGACCCAAAGAATATACATGTATGCAGTTATATTGTGAGTAAAACATTGTATGCAGTAAAAACCGACCACTTTTTAGATTAAATTTATTCAAACGTTAACTCCTATGATTCGTGTGCAGAGGAATCGGCGAATAAAGTGCTGTATTGTTTTGCATATTTCCACCTTAATTTTGAAGTTGCCAATGCACGAGTTTGACCAGCGGGTGGCGTTAGGTTGCCGAGTGGTGGAGTGAGGCCTGGGTAGGAACGTGGCGAAATAGCCGCATTATATTTGTGGATTTTCAGCCCATGGAAATGTTGAGAAAAGAGACCAGGATAGTGTAATTTGTTTAACTAAAATCACAATAATGAATACGGCAAGGGAAATAAAAACTAAAACTGAGCAGAAACAACCGCATTACGGGAGAAATTAAGAAAATATACTTGACATTTCGATCTGTATTGCCGCCTATAGAACGCGAATATCGATGAATGCGTGAGTTGGAATCAATCTGGCGTTTGAATTAATTATCGGTCATGGTCATGATCACCATGGCGTGTCATCCAATCAGCTATGGTCGCTCCACTGCTGGATGAAGGTCTCCCCAATCCACCCCACCTCGTACGATCTTGCGATGGGAAAACTCGACCCTGCACGTGAAGTGATTTCATCGCTCAATCTCCATGGTGTGGGTCCTCTCGGACATGTTCCATTGCTTGGTTAAAATGCAGTCGAAACCAAGGTTAACATCCAATTTAGATTAAAAGTAATCTGATGTTATGCCAGCTCAAGCAATAGATTCAAATTACTTGTTCAACTAGAAAGGATGTAACTTAACATATTGGGGTTCTCATCCAATATGCTTCGTAATAGATTATTTTGGGCTCGGCCACGGAATGAACTGGCCAAATATTATGTCGTGAAATTCCCTCCACCACCCGACGCAAGCGAGCAAAATAAAATCGTCAATTCATTTAACGCGACAAATTATGATTGTTTCAATCTCGCTACGGGTAAGTTTGAAATACAATTCTCACAAATGCCAATGAATCAGAAGATGTATTTCTCCTGTAGGAGGAATCCGATGACCTATAAAGCTCTTTGCCCCATGTCCAGTTGGGCGAGTCAGAACGTTACAAGAATCAATACAAAAACAATAGAAAGGTAAACAAATAAAGACATTCTTGGTTCTTTCGGTAAGGTCACGTAGAAGGGAAATAAAAAAAACTAATAAAATTCTCACATTTCGATTGCAACACAAGCAATTATCATCAAATGTGAAAACCACAGTAAGAAAATTTGAAAAAAGTGGCGTTTTTTTCTTAACTAAAAAATACGCCACTTTTTTCAAATTAGATTGTTGAAATTGTATTAATTTATTATTTCCCTTCTACGTGACTTCACCGAAAGAACCAAAAATATGAATCCCTGCAGTCACGAAAGCTTTAAATCGAAAAATAAAGAAACGTTTTTACAAATAAAACTAAACTACTTTTTATTTATCAGGTAAAGCCCACTGAGCTATAAGCTTCTTTATCAGAAGCCAACCTCGCCACAAATGATAGCTCAACGAAGTGATTTATAATTTCGCAGCCAAACAATGAAAGATAATTATTAGAATTGTGAATTAAACGTGAAGAGAGATTGCACGCCAGGTTTCATTGCAGGGTTATGCACAGCTCCTTCAGGCAATGTTTAGGGAAGTGGCTTGCGCCTGACGTTACCCATAGCAACCCTCCCCCTCTTCCATAGCAACCAATAGCAATCATCGTCTTCCATCGCAACCAATAGCAACGCTCCCCCTCTTCCATAGCAACCAATAGCAACCCCCTATTCCATCGCAACCAATAGCAACCCTCCCCCTCTTCCATTGCAACCAATAGCAACCCTTTCATATCAACGCCCCTCTTCCATAGCAACGAATAGCAACCTCCCCCTCTTCGAAAGCAACCCAAAGCAACCCCCTCTTTCACAGCAACCAATAGAAACCCTCTCCCTCTTCCATAACAACCAATAGAAACCCCCCCCTCTTCCATAACAACCAATAGCAACCCTCCCCCTCTTCCATAACAACCAATAGCAACCCTCCCTATTTTCCATAACAACGATAGCAACACTCCCCTCTTCCATAGCAACCAATAGGAACCCTCCCTCTCTTCTATAGCAACCAATAGCAACCCTGCCCCTCTTCCACAACAACCAATAGCAACCTTCCCCCTCTTCCATAGCAACCAATAGGAACCCTCCCTCTCTTCTATAGCAACCAATAGGAACCTGCCCCGCCCCTTCTTACATAAAAAACAACAGCTCGGTCACGTGCCCCGCGTTGCTAGGGAACGGCCTGACGGGGAGAGGGGGGGGGGCGACGTTTTCCCAGCTCGCAACGGGCCAAGGTGACTGGTTAGTTCGGCGCGGATCGATTCTTTTCATTTCGCGACCCCGTTCGCAAGAATCGATTACATCGCGAGGTGAAACGCGAACCGACAAGGTTGTCGCCTTGGGCGATGCAAGACGAGCTAGTGCAGACGAGAGCGCAACGAAGACGCGGCGGCGGGGTCGTAGCGCAACCACAGACAAGCCGTTGACAAATAAACAAACAAATAAAAATGAGGAATCGAATCGCGACGATCTTAGAGAATCGGAATCGTTTGGAATCGCTGGACCCACGTGACGCGCTGCGATGCCGCGGGCTCCTCCAATCGGGAAGCGGCGATCGCGAGGCCCCGCCCCTCCCCCACGTGCGGCGCGCAGCGGAACCGGCGAACAGACGCGGGGAGACTCGGAGAGGTGAGGTGTAGGGGGGTGAGGGTAGGGGGGGGGGGTAGGGGGGTGAGGGTAGGGGGTGAGGGGTAGGGGGTGAGGGGTAGGGGGGTGAGGGGTAGGTGAGGGGTAGGGGGGGGGGGGGGGGGGGGGGGGGGGGGGGGGTAGGGGGTGAGGGTAGGTGAGGGGTAGGTGAGGGGGTGAGGGGTAGGGGGTGAGGGTAGGGGGTGAGGGTAGGGGGTGAGGGTAGGGNTGAGGGGTAGGTGAGGGGTAGGTGAGGGTAGGGGGGTGAGGGGTAGGGGGTGAGGGTAGGGGGTGAGGGTAGGGGGGTGAGGGGTAGGTGAGGGGTAGGTGAGGGTAGGTGAGGGGTAGGGGGTGAGGGGTAGGGGGTGAGGTGTAGGGGGGTGAGGGTAGGGGGTGAGGGTAGGGGGTGAGGGGTAGGGGGGTGAGGTGTAGGGGGGTGAGGGGTAGGTGAGGGTAGGTGAGGGTAGGTGAGGGGTAGGTGAGGTGTAGGGGNTGAGGGGTAGGGGGTGAGGGTAGGGGGTGAGGGTAGGGGTGAGGGTAGGGGGTGAGGGTAGGTGAGGGTAGGGGGTGAGGGTAGGGGGTGAGGGTAGGGGTGAGGTGTAGGGGGTGAGGGTAGGGGGGTGAGGTGTAGGGGGTGAGGGGTAGGGGGTGAGGGTAGGGGGTGAGTGTAGGGGGTGAGGGTAGGGGGTGAGGGTAGGGGGTGAGGGTAGGGGGTGAGGGGTAGGGGTGAGGGTAGGTGAGGGTAGGGGGTGAGGTGTAGGGGGTGAGGGGTAGGGGGTGAGGTGTAGGGGGGTGAGGGTAGGGGGTGAGGTGTAGGGGGTGAGGGGTAGGGGGTGAGGGGTAGGGGAGGTGTAGGGGTGAGGTGTAGGGGGTGAGGGTAGGGGGTGAGGGTAGGGGGGTGAGGGGTAGGGGTGAGGGTAGGGTGAGGGGTAGGGGGTGAGGGGTAGGTGAGGGGTAGGGGGTGAGGGTAGGGGGTGAGGGGTAGGGGGTGAGGGTAGGTGAGGGTAGGGGGTGAGGGTAGGGGGTGAGGTGTAGGGGGTGAGGGTAGGGGGTGAGGTGTAGGGGTGAGGGTAGGGGGTGAGGTGTAGGGGTGAGGGTAGGGGGTGAGGGGTAGGGGGAGAGGGTAGGGGGTGAGGGTAGGGGGGTGAGGTGTAGGGGGTGAGGGTAGGGGGGTGAGGGTAGTGAGGGGTAGGTGAGGTGTAGGGGGGGGTGAGGTGAGGTGTAGGGGTGAGGGTAGGTGAGGGTAGGGGGGTGAGGTGGGTAGGGGGTGAGGTGAGGTGTAGGGGGGTGAGGGTAGGTGGGGTAGGGGGTGAGGTGAGGTGTAGGGGNTGAGGGGTAGGGGGTGAGGGTAGGTGAGGGGTAGGGGGTGAGGTGTAGGGGGTGAGGGGTAGGGGGTGAGGGTAGGTGAGGGGTAGGGGGTGAGGGGTAGGGGGGTGAGGGTAGGTGAGGGTAGGGGGTGAGGTGAGGTGTAGGGGGTGAGGGGTAGGGGGTGAGGGGTAGGTGAGGGTAGGGGGTGAGGGGTAGGGGGGTGAGGGGTAGGTGAGGGTAGGGGGTGAGGGTAGGGGGTGAGGGGTAGGTGAGGGTAGGGGNTGAGGGTAGGGGGGTGAGGGTAGGTGAGGGGTAGGGGGTGAGGGNTAGGGGGGTGAGGTGTAGGTGAGGGGTAGGGGGTGAGGGGTAGGGGGTAGGGGGTGAGGTGAGGGTAGGGGGTGAGGGTAGGGGGTGAGGGTAGGGGGGTGAGGGGTGGGGGGGTGAGGGGTAGGGGGTGAGGGGTAGGGGGGTGAGGGGTAGGTGAGGGGTAGGTGAGGGTAGGGGGTGAGGGTAGGGGGTGAGGTGTAGGGGGGTGAGGGTAGGGGGGTGAGGTGAGGGTAGGGGGGNTGAGGTGAGGGGTAGGGGGTGAGGGTAGGGGGTGAGGTGAGGTGTAGGGGGTGAGGGTAGGGGGGGNTGAGGTGAGGGTAGGGGGGTAGGGGTAGGGGGNTGAGGGTAGGGGGTGAGGTGTAGGGGGGTGAGGGTAGGGGGTGAGGTGTAGGGGGNTGAGGGGTAGGGGGTGAGGGGTAGGGGNTGAGGTGTAGGGGGTGAGGGTAGGGGGNTGAGGGGTAGGGGGGTGAGGGTAGGGGGGTGAGGGTAGGGGGTGAGGGTAGGGGGTGAGGTGAGGGGTAGGGGGTGAGGGTAGGGGGTGAGGGTAGGGGTGAGGTGAGGGTAGGGGGGGTGAGGTGTAGGGGGGGTGAGGGGTAGGGGGGTGAGGGTAGGGGGTGAGGGTAGGGGGTGAGGGGTAGGTGAGGGTAGGTGGGGGTGTGAGGGGTGGGTGGAGGTGGTGAGGGGTGGGTGGAGGTGGTGAGGGTAGGTGGGGGGTAGGTGAGAGGTCGGTGGAGGTGTGAGGGGTGGTGGGAATAGGTGGGGTGGGGTAGTTTGGGTGGTGAGGGTAGGTGGGGGAGGGGTGTGAGAGGTGGGGGAGGGTGGTGAGGGGTAGGTGGGGGAGATGACAGGTGAGGGGAGAGGGATAAGGAGATAGGGGGTGGAGAGGGGAGATGACAGGTGAGAGGGATAAGGGAGATAGGGGGTGGAGAGGGGAGATGACAGGTGAGGGGAGAGGGATAAGGGAGATAGGGGGTGGAGAGGGAGATGACAGGTGAGGGAGATGGGGAGTGGAGAGGGGAGAGGAGAAGAGAGGTTCGTGGAGTGGGGAGAGAGGCTGGGAAGGAGAGTGAGAAGGCGAGAGGGGAGGGGAGAGACGTGGTGATGGCAGGTGAGAAGAGGGAGGGGAGGCGAGGGAAGATAAGAGACAATAAATAGAGGAGGGGGTGGGTGAGAGGTGAGCTAACAATAGTTGAGCTTCGATTTAAAGCTTTCGTGACTGCAGGGATTCATCTTCTTGGTTCTTTCGGTAAAGTCAGTAGAAGGGAAGTAATAAAATAAATAAAACATAATAAAATAATATATAATAAATAAATAATAATATACTATAATAAAATAATTTAATATAATTTAATAAAATATTTTATTATGTTTGATTATTATTATTTTATTACTTCCCTTCTACGTGACTTTACCGAAAGAACCAAGAAGAAGAATAGTTGAGCTAACAATAGGAGAGAGAGAGGGGGGGGGGNCGACAGCAGGGAAGAGAGAAGTGAGGGATAGGTAAGGTGAGTTAGCGGAGGGCAGGAGAAGACGAGAGAAGAGTGAATGGGAGATGATGATGATGAGATAGGGACAGGGGTGGGGGGAGTAGAGGAAGAGATAGCAGAGGTCAGGCCAGGGGACAGGGAGGGAAGAGTGTGGAGAAGGAGGAAGATGATGGGAGGGGGTGACACGTTTCGCGTTTCTGACCTTAGTTGTTATTGTTGTTGTTGCTTTCAGGAAGACACAATCCGTCTCATGAACATCAAAGCGTCTCTCTCATTTGTGGATATACAACAGTACGTGCCTTTGATTGTGTGTTCCGCGCTGAATGCCTGGTAGATGTTCTCTCCGTAAGCGAGGGAAAAATAAAATATTAAAAAGTACTTTAAAAAAAAACACGCTTTAATGAAATGTACTGCCCGAGCTGCCCTCCCCCTGCCCCTTCCCCATCGCCCCTCCCCTCCTTCCACATGCCCCGCCCCTGGGCGTGGCTCCCCGAGGCTTGCCGTGACGTAAGGGGCCACGTGGTGATTTACAGGCAACGTGAGTTGAGCGTGGACAATTAATAAAAGAAAAATAAACTATTTTATTTTTAATGATAGAATATAGTATTGTCATCAGTATGACATACCTATACGAAGTTTGCAGTCGATACGACATTGGGAATACGGTTGAAATTGAGTTAAAGATTTTTGGATACAACACAGTAAAAAAAAGCGTGTAAAGTAAAAAAAATGTTTTGGATTTTTTATGAAAGAATATAGTGTTGTCATCAGTATGACATAGCTATTTCAAGTTTGCAGTCGATAGCACATTTGGGAAGTGTGTAAAAATTGAGTTACAAGATTTCTTTTGTGAGGATACAACAGACGAAGTGAGTTAAATAAAAGCGTGTAATAATAACAATTCTGCGCTTTTAAAGTGACTGGACAGTTTTCCAATATTCCAATATATTCACACATCTTCACGATACTTTTTGTGTCTTGTGTATATATATATTTGATTGCATCTTTAAAGGCCCACCGGGTTGGGAAGATGACGTCTCGGATGCCCCGGTTGCCCCCACGCTTTGTCAACACGGGGCCCTCCCGGCGTTTAAAGGGGCAGCAAGTTGGTCACCACGTGGCTGATCGATATTTGTAGAGGTCGACGTGAAGGCCACGGCCATGTAGAATTGCCGCAGCGGGATAAGGATTGGTCATGGTGTTGGCACTGCAGTGTTGTCGAGTCATTTGTTTGTTACTGGTAGGAACCACCTGGTTCACCCAGCCCACAGGGGATTATTGTGTCCGTCCGTCGTGCATCCAAAANTGTGACGGGTGGGGCTGGGTGGAGAGGGNAGGGTGGGGAGAGTGGGCTGGGTGGGGGGTGGGAGGAGTGGGCTGGGTGGGGCGGGCTGGTCACCCCGTGGTGCCCTTATAAAACTCAACGTTTAACCTACTCACGCCGGCTTGTGCCCGCTCTCACAGTCGGGCATATTTGCGGAATACACCACGCCGCCGTTGACCCTGGCCATTGACCGAGCAACCCAACGTTCCTATCAGCTCCCTCCGCAGGAATGTGTTTATACAGGAAATAATGAGTTCGCACGACTCATTTTCTTGCAGTGGTCCTTGCGATGGGATACGGTGTTGGCCAGTTCTGTCTAAAATACAGGGACTGTTTTACTTCGGTTAGAGGAAACCGGAGCGGCTTAAATAAACCCACCTCGCAAATGAGGGGAGACAACACTTGAAATGACTGCACGGACAGGTTGACGAACCCACTTGGTGTACTTTCCATCATCTTATGGCCACAATTGCTTCACAATTGCAGTATTTACCTGACACATCAACCCCATGCCTCAGGATTAGAGGCATTAGCCAACACGCCTGGCAGAGGGTCCTGCGTAATCAGATATAGTTATTCAGAGGCTGTCACCCGAATTAAATGGGGCTCAGTAGCCACAGCGTGCACCACAGTGGGATGGAATTAATGCACAGGCACAGCTGGCGATGCGCTCGGAGACACGGGACAAGGCACAACAGTGGCAATTCCGTGATGCAGTAAAACGTGCGCTGCCTGTCACAGCAGCCAGCCACATGTGGCCTATGCACGTCCTCCCAGGCGTGTCCTGTCATTTGCGCAGAAAACAGCTGTGCCATAATTGCACCACAGCCCGCAATACTGTCAGCCCAACAGACGCTGACACATTTAAACAGTTGAACTAATTAGTCAAACCGTTAACGAAGCAAGGGTTCAGCATTCGTGACATTGAACTAAATTAACAATCCACTTTGTGTCTGCGACGCAGGTTTTCTCCGTGTACATGCTCACATGGCACGGTTGGAGTGGGTTCTGGCCAGCTGTCTGGCCCTGATGGCCACAGATGGCTTGGTCGGCACGGCCGCATATTCCCGCGGATTCTCCGTCAACCAGTTCCGGAGAGATGTGGCGGACCCCAGCCCTGCGCGGGCGCTGCTTGACCTGTGGACGTTGTGCGTGTTGCGGGTATTCGCCTCGCTGGTGGTGTGCCTGGGCTAGCGTGTGGCCCCAACCGGACCACACACGTCCTGCGCAGACTTGTGACACTCTACACCGTGCTGTGTTGTGCCATGCCGATCTACGCCACTGTCAAGTTGCTCATTTGCTCTGAAGGGACGCGGTGAGTTTGAGCTGCCCGTGGTAAGAGTGGTCCCTAGAAATGTAGAGGCACAGCCCCACAAGTGCTTGCTTGCTTTGTTGCTGGCGAAAGGGTATCCACTAGAGGGAGGCCAAGAGAGCCCTACGATAGGCCAAAAAAAGTAAATGCTTGTAAGTACTGTAAACATATTTTCAGTGGCACGTCTTAATGTTTCCCCATTGTTAATCATCCTTTCGAGCAGTCATTCAATTATAAAAATATTGAGAGAGACGGGTGATTAATAACTTAGCCATAAATAGCATTGTCAGAGTGTTCTGATATTGCTTTTGAAATGTTTATTTTCTTGGTACGCCAAAAGAGTATGGCAACATCGATATCTAAATAGAATAATAATATGCAAATTGGTAAAATGTGCAGTGTTAAATGTTAATAGCGACAAGACAATTTCATAATTTGTTTTGATGTATAATTGCATAATATATTCGTGAAAAGTTTCCTAATTAATTCAAAGCTTTATTGATATCACGTAAAGTATACTGTGTCTTTGGATCCTTTTTTCTTCATTTCATGCTCATTCCATTAGTGTCTATCTTGCTTAAAAGTTTTATTGGATACTAAAATCCTTGAAGCTCTTTTAAATTAGTTCTTAGGAGGTGCAGTAAAACTGATCTCACTTCAAATAAATTTGATATAAATTTGCAGATAATTTATGTGAGCGTAAATCGCTTGGAATTAGAGCAGAGTACTCGACTTCTACTTAATTCACCAAATAAGTGTCTGGCAGGCTTATTGTTTGACTAAGTCATTTTATTGTGCATTCCTTTCATTTTATTCCTCTAACAGCTGCTCACATATGGCCCAATAAAAACACCGCAATACATAGTTTAAAGTATCGCACAGAATAAAGCGACATTCATCACTCTCCTGCATTTCGTTCACTCTCAGTAACATCGGTGCTGCCACTATATTTCCACAGGGACCTCGACCCGTGGTTCTGGGCACTGTATGTGTGGACGCTGGTTTCTTCGCTCCTGCTCTATGGCATGCTGCAGCTGGCCAAGGTCCATGACGTCGGCTTGCGGTTATCGTCGAGCAGAATCCAACGGCAAGGCGGCGACAGGCAGGAGGGAAGTGAGAGAGAGCGGCAGAGGCTGCTGGACCAGCATGGGAAGGGGTGGATGGCAGTGGACTGGAAGGGCAGGATGTGGATCGTGGAAACAAGAAGGCCTCTCGAACCAACATTCAGCGATTGTTTTCCCAGTGCAAACCGGATGCTCTCTATCTGGCTGGTGCATTTATATTCCTGGTCATATGCTCTATAGGTGAGTTCACAGTAGATTGCCAACACATGATATAGAAATGAATTTAACATGAACTGCTTAAACAAAAAAAACCTCTATGAAAACAAGGCTGGTACTGTACGTAACATACTCTCAATAACGATTTGACTAATAATAATGGACAAGCGTATGATAGAGCATACAGAGTGGTACTTTTAGGTTTAGTTCATATTCTATTAGAGATGGTTGGCTAACTCAGAGCTCAATATGTTGAGCTGGCGCTGCTGTGATCCTCATTTGCATCTTGTCAGGTGCCCACGATTAAACTGTTTTCTCAAAAGAGGCCGGAATTCTATTTCCCAAAAATGTTGCATTATCTGTAATTGTGTTTTTGTGATGTACACTTATCTGGAAGGCACTCACAATGCGCTTATTTATTTATTGCCAGGATCCTTTAGATGATTGCTGTTTAAAAATCCACTCACAGTCAGCAGTCTAAAGTACACTTGTAAAACTGATAAATACAATTTACAACGTTTAAAAGTCATCTTGGGTGCGGCTTTTGTCAAATATTTAAATGAATGGAAAAGCAGTAGGTGCAAGGTGGCTCAGAGGTCAGAATGCTGAGCCAGCACAAGTTAGATATTCGGTTTGCATCCAGCCAGCCATCTGTGATGAAACTGGATTCTCAAGTGTATTTAGTAGATTATCTTAGTAGCCTGATCATCCATGACTGCACAAAAAAGTGTCATTTTACATTTGGTTTCACACTTAATTTGGCTAAATTCCAGATTTGAGATTTACATTTTTATTAACTTGACTCCCATGTGACCAACGTTACTCTGTAGCATGGCAGATGTCTGTATCTTGAACTTCTTTCGCACCGTACGTGGCCAACCGTGCGAATCAGAGGTGGGAAAGTACTGCTCCCTAGTGTGAAGAAGAGGTCAATTGAAGGGATGCCAGCAGACTGTTCTTTAATACAGGGCGATTCGCTGTTCTGCGAGAGCTCTGAATGGATCATTGGTCTGGTGACATAATGCTGATAGCACGTCAGATAAAATTGGAGAAAAATACAAGCCTTTTTGTAAAGAAATTTGTGTTTTGTATTTCACATCTTTTCGCAGCCTAATACATTTTTTATTACCATCGTTCAAAGAACATTGGTATGTTTTTAGAATGAAGAAATCTTACCTGTCATATTATTGTTGTTCACACTGTGCACGTTGTATTTAATTAGGAGAAATATTTATTCCTTACTACACGGGCCAGGTGATCGATGGAATTGTCATAAAGAAAAGTCAGGCTGCATTCAGCAAAGCTATCCTCTATATGTCTCTCATTGCCATAGCCAGGTAAGCTTGGAAGTCCACTCATTATATACAGTCAAGATGTACACTGATGGGAACAATGATTTAAGAAATTCCTCAGTATTTGGTTGAAACAAATACCTGACACCATGTATGTGCACTTACAAATGTAGTTTGGAATTGTGTTAACTGTGTAGAATGCACAAACAATATCGTACATTTTAACTTGGGTATGTTTTTTTTCTATAAAGTAACATGCCATACCATAACACAACACTATCATTGTGAAGATTGTAAAAAAAAAAACAATAACTAATCCTTACATCCCATTTTTGTCTTTCCTCTTAAAAAGAAAAATCTTGAGAGACTGCTTGTTTAAACTGCTCCAGAGTTGGATTTTATTGAATAAGACATTGAATGTCGAAACTGGTTCAGAGTTAGCATGTATTGAACCAATGCTGTTGATAAGATGCACTCCCAGAAGGCTGTTTGGTTGATGGGTGTGTAAAAATATTTTCATTTTTTTACGTGGAGAGACAAAACATTGGAAGGTGTAAATTATGTATTTAGGAGCAGCACAATGTGCCTTAACTAGCATTGTTTCCATGTAGTATTGCATGATCAAAGTTGTGTTGGCTTTAATGAATGAATGTTTTATTTGTTTACAATACAATGCAAGGGGTTTTCGCAGTGCTTCCTTGACCTTCCATGGATGTAATCTTAACCCTTAACTCCAGCTCCATAGCAGCTGGACTACGAGGTGGCCTATTCACGCTGACGATGTCTCGTCTCAACATCCGCATTCGCAATTTGCTCTTCCGTTCGCTCATCCACCAGGAGGTGGCTTTTTTTGACACCACCCGCACAGGTGTGTCAGCGTTGCTCGCCGCTCGATGAGTTTCGTACAATGTGTTGGTCTTTGTGCGCTTTGTTTGCGTCTTTTGAAAGAGCCCGGCGCATCTGTGCCTCTTGACGGCTGACGCATTTCCTGCTGTTTTCTGCGCAAGGGACATAACGTCACGACTGAACTCGGATACAACGGTCGTGAGCGACGTCGTGTCTCAAAACGCCAACATTTTCCTGCGGAGCTTGGTCAAGGCTGGCGGAGTGTGCGTCTTCATGTTCGGTCTCTCTTGGCGGCTCAGTCTGCTCACTCTGCTGGGTCTGCCCATCGTCACACTTGTCTCCAAGTTCTACGGAGACTTCTATGAGGTATCATCTTTCGCAGTACACACGCAAGGTTGTTTGTGGAAAGTAATTTTGTTTTCAAAAATATGAGGTCACTATTCATGGACAGTCGGCAGTAGGATAATAGGAATGTGTTCCTGGTTTTCCGATTAAATCAAAAAGATGAAAAAATCGGGTCTGGGTACAAAATTTAGGATCCCAAATAAAAAGTTGTTTCAGATTGATCCAAGTCTATGATGTCATAAGAAATGGCATCACTTCAGAGATGTTTCACACCGACGGTGGTTCTCATGTGGAATTTGGTGATGTCATTTTTTTTAGCATGAAGACATGTTAAATGATCACAATGTAAATTTTCCATAATCTCAAAATCAAAAATTTTAATGTCACCTCTAGAAGGGAGCACGTTGGTCGGTAAAACGGTCTATTGTATAAAAAGCTGAGCACGTTATTTTGAAGCCCTTCGGATACCTTGTGTGAAGGTGTATTTTAACGTAAAAAAATGTCGACATTGTTATTTTGTGGCTGATTGTTTACGAATGAAAAATTAATAATGTAAAATATTTCTTCTTGATGAACAGGGCACCATCATTCAGTATGGAGTGTCCTTGTTAATAGCAACTGGCAGCCCAGCTACATATTTTTGTTTAACAAGCCTGACTGCTGATGAGACACAGAAGATCAAAACCGGAAGAGAGTTTGCTTGCTTAAACAAATTATCATTATGGCGGTACCCCGGGTTACCAAACAATACAAAATTGCCGAGCCAATTAAATATTTTATTTCTGGGACACTTTTTTCCAGGGGTGTACTTCACTCCACGACTGGGGTACCAATCAATCCTAAATCAGTGCTACGCAGCGAGGACGATTGCGCTGAAACCCTGAACGCTCGTATACATCATAGTGCATCATGTACAGCTCGTCGAGATGAGTCGATTGCCACATCACCGTCCATCAACAGACTAAAAATTACTGCATCACGGACATTGTGCGAGAGCCGGGATACTATGGTACCCCGGGGTACCGCCATAAGGTCCAAATGCTGCTGGATTATATAGATAGATTGTATTTCAGCACGAAGGACCTAATGAGCTGCTAGGCCATGATTCATCGGGACCCCGCGATGGTGCAAATGTTATCCAGTACAGATTTCAGTTATACAAGCATGGCCAGGTGATACGCTGATGGAATACATATCTTTTTAAATGCATATGCAGAGATACAGAATTCTGTTCAGGTAAAAATGTCCTACTGTATAAACATAAAAGCAATACACCTTTGGTGATTTTTGGCGTGACACTCACTCGAGTCGCCTCGTGGCGTCGCAGAAACTGTCCAAGGCGGTGCAGGACTCCTTGGCGGTGGCAAGCGGCGCTGCCGAGGAGGCGCTGGCGGCCGTCCGGACGGTGCGGAGCCTGGCCGGCGAAGAGGCCGAGTGCCGCCGCTACCGTGACGCGCTGCAGCACACGTACCGCCACAACCGCCGGCAGGCCCTCGCCTACGCCGGCTTCTCGTGCAGCAACAGCGTGAGTGGCCCGCGGGAGATGGACGCTCGTTATGCACCGATTGATTTGTGTTATGGTCCTCTCGGGGCATTGGGCTTGCGCTCAGTAGGCGTGTAACGACGCGTCGGATTGTTGATCGAAAAATAACTACCCCCCCAACCAACACTTTGATTGCCCAGCGTGCTCTGTTCAGATAAAATAATAGATTACAACACTTTGTCAGTCAACTGCTGGATGAAGGCCTCCACATGCCATGTTGATATTGGGGGTTGTTTATCCATACTTTACCTTGCTGCGCTATGCAGATTAATGAAGTTTGGGTGTTAAGGGGGTGTATCCAGTACTGGTCCAGATATCACCACTGATATTCGCCATTGTTAGGAATTGAACTTGTGTTGTCGGTTTTTAGAGGGCAGCGTGAAAATCACTGCACCATAGCTCCATCCCTTGAGCATGCATGCCATGAAAGCTTGTGTCCAACGGTCATATAAAAGTGCTGTTTTGTGTTTCCGTGCATGACAGTTGACACAGCTGGCCCTGCAGGTGGGCATCCTGTACTATGGAGGACACTTGGTGGTGACTGACCGCATATCAGGCGCACACCTTATCTCCTTCATCCTCTACCAGATGGAGCTAGGCGCCTGTCTGGAGGTACAAACGGAGGAAGCCTTCTGCATGAGACCCATGGGACACGGATCTTTGACGTTGCATTCCCACGCCCAGTTAATTGTCGCGGATTTCCACGACAGCCTACGAGCCATAACAAGCCACGTGGCTCAGTTGTTTTGCGTCAAGTGGGGCTATCCGCGTTCAGCCGGGCAGAGCTTGGAAAAAGTTGTCTCGTCAGAACATCAGATCGAAAAACACGAAAACGCTTCGCAATGTCTATCACGTATGTCAACTTGAGAGCCGTGTTTGTATTTATAAAAAAAACACAAAGCATGACATTTTAAAGCCAATTACTTATTGGGATATTATATGCTAATAAAAACATATTAAACATTTAAAAACTATTTTTATTTTACCAGGTAAGGCTCACTGAGCTATGTAGCTCTTTATCAGAACCGACCTGGCCACAAATGATAGCCCAATGAAGTGGCTTATCACGTGGACATTTATAGCAGGCAAATACTCTTAAACGTATGTTTATAAATGTGGAGGGAAAAACCGGAGGACCTGGATAAAAATCCACAGGATCACGGGGACAGCATGCAAATTCCAAATATACAGGCGTCAGGGTTGGGATCGAACCCACACCCTCTTTTATACCGGGCGAGGTAGTTAACATGTTGCCACCATGGCTCCCCATTTGACAAGAGGGAAGAGATGGGAGGACGTTGGTAGGTTGGAGTCGAGGGACTGCACCCATGGGGCCGTGTGTTGGGACAACGCTTGAGCCGTACTGATTGTATGTATGCTAGACTTGTTTCGAACTGTACGTAGCCAACCGCGCTACTGGATTGTTCCTGAAATGCATGACACGGATTGTAAATGCTCGTGGAATGCAGCATTTATCACTGGAAGAAAGCATGAAAGGTATAAATAGAAAAAAAACGTGTATCTGTTTTTATGGAGAGTAAAGGTTATTCCTCCAAATTAATATTCCTTATCTATCTTTGGCCATTGGCATTACTCGGAGCGTTTGTTAATAAGTCTATGGGAACTGCAAACTCATTATTCACTGCGATTGCAGAAGGCAGAAGTTAAACTCGCTAATGCAACTTGTGCCACTGAAAAGTAAAAATTGGCTAATTAGTTCATTTCACTTGAGAGTTATTATTTCTAATAGATGAAAAAAAAAGTATGGAAAATGTAAAATTAATGGATTATAAATGCTGATTGTTAAGTCTCGGGAGTTTCTAGGGATTTACTTGGTCCTCAACGCCGCTTATTTGTACCCAGAACATGGGTTCGGTGTACACAGGGCTGATGCAGGCAGTTGGTGCTGCCGGAAAGGTGTTCGAGTACATCGAACGGGAGCCGCGCATGCGCACCGATGGGACCTTGGCACCTGTGCAGTTGGAGGGGCAAGTTTCTTTCAAGGATGTCACCTTCGCGTACCCATCAAGGCCTGACGCACCTGTGCTGAAGGTACGGAGTGAGGCCTCGGTGAATGGTAAATTGTGTCTCTTTGTTGAGGTGCAGAATCAATCTTACTCATTCAGAATGTACAAGGTATGTCGACGGGATAGTTACGTGATGTTCACAAAGGACACCGAGTTGTAAAAGAGGAACGCATTATTTTTGTTAGGAATTTCAATGGAATTTAATTGACACTGTATTTCAACCAGGACATTGGGACTAATGCCTTTTGCTGTTATTGAAATTTTGCTGCAGTGGGAACGGAGCTTCAGTTTGATAGAAATCCGATGAGACAATCAGTGCAAATTATCCGTGTAAAGCAGTGCCCATCTAAAAATAATTTAATTTTACTTTTGGATGCCGAGTATCGTTCACAGAGCAGTTAAAATATTGGCATGCACGGTTCATTAGGTTTGGCTTGCACATAACTCTTGCAAGGTTAGGTCATTGTGGACCAATCCATTGTCCATTTCCTCCAGATCAGGGTGAAACAACGTCTTCCACGAAGCGTAAGTGGATCACAGTATGTGTATATAAATAAATCCATTTACGATGTATCTTGTATCGTATGGCTTTTAAAGTAAATTTTTACACGAGGGAAAAAAACTGAATTTAACATTTCACTCATGGGAGTGCAAAACATTGTTTTCCATTCTCACGGTCAGCACTAAAAACTCTTCCCCTCATCCAGCTGTCCAACCCCTCCTCCTCCACGGCGGCTACATGGTGCCTACTTGCTCACATTCCCACTTCACAGTACCTTGGCTAGGTCACTTAGAGGTGAGAGTGCTGAGCTGGGCACCGTTGAGATTCTGGGTTCGAATCCAGGGAGCCACTTGTGATTCAAGTGAGTTTCTCGAGTGTCGTGAGTTGATGGTCTCAGCCCGGTCACCAATTTAAAAAAAAACCCAGTGCATTCAAATTTTTCTGCGCTTAATCTAGCAAAATTCCAGCTCAAATTTGAATGCCATGCAACAAACATTACTCTCATATGGCAGACAGGGTGGGAAAGTGCAGCGGTCTACTGTGTTCTGCAGGCAATTTGAAGGGATCTCAGACGTGGCTCTGTGATATCCGCTTTCTTGGCCATTTTCTAACATTCAGAGTTGCACTGCTGTGTGAGAGCTACAAATGGAGCCTTCGTATTGTGGCACCGACGGCACTCGTAACATTGGAGCAAAATATCAGGTACAAAAACAATTTTCTCAATGGGAGACTAACTGACAGTCCAAATTGTTGCGTGGTTATCCGAGCCACAGGGCGTGTCATTTGAGCTGCGGCCTGGGCTGGTAACGGCACTGGTGGGCCGTCTGGAGCGGCAAATCATCCTGCGTGCATCTGCTTCAACGTCTCTATGAACCTCTGGGCGGCCGCGTGCTGCTCGATGGCCAGTCAGTGCACAAGTACCAGCACCACTACCTGCACACTAAGGTAAGGACGCATCACAGTCACCTGACTGGCATTTAACGACCTCACGCTGGCGTTATCACTCAGAGAAGGCTGGGGAGAATTGGGTTCTTCTTTGCGTTAACGTTTGGCTGTGCGGCGGGGCTGCATTGCTTGTGGCTGTTGGCAGGTGGCGCTGGTAGGACAGGAACCCGTGCTCTTCGCACGTTCTCTTCGGGACAACATTGCTTATGGCATGGAAGACTGCCCAGAGGATGCAGTAATATCTGCTTCACAGCAAGCAAATGCTCACGAATTTATCTCTGACCTGCCTCTTGCTTACCAAACAGGCAAGTACTATGGTTACTCATGCCTGGCACCTTTATTTTTACGAGCCCTCCCACTTTATGCATCGATGTGCATCATACTTTGCACATGCGGTCTGGGTGAGCAGTGAAAGGGTTCCAAAGCATCCTCTTGCCTGGTAATGGGAAAGCAGAAGATAGATGGACGACATCAGAGAAGCACTGCATAGAGATGGGGCTCGAACTCGCAGCGGGAGAGAGTCTCGCCAGGGACAGACAGGCAGACTCACCAAAGATGGATAGACAGAAAGACAGACAAGTGGGAGGCAGCTAGATTTTCCAGAAGCAGAACCGTCATTGGATAAGATAGACTTGCCAAAGATAGACAGATAGACGCACCAGAGACAATCCAACAGACTCGGCAGGGACACACGGGGGTGGAGGGTGGCCATGGACTGGCTGCCGACAAGCAGAGAACCTTCATCGTCAACTCAGCTATTAAGTAAGTTTGTGCATTCTTTGGTTCTTTCGGTTAAGTCACGTCTAAAGATAAAATAATAAATTAAAACAAAAGCATATTACGACGTTTCGATTGCAACACAAGCAATCATCATCAGGCAAAAAAGAAATAGCAACAAAAATCTAACTAGAAAACTATAGACAGACATACAAGCAGACAGACATCACAAGGACACACAGAGAGAGGACACATATCGGCACAAAGAGAGGGGTCGTTTCTGTGACGTGCCTTAAATATAGAGAGGGGGGCAGGGACGGAGAGAGGGAGGGGGCAGAGAAAATTAGCATATCAATGAGTGGACGGCAAAGTGCTGCTGCTGCGCGAGTAAGATGACGACGTGGCACGGTACGCAAGCTTGTAAATTAGGAGAAAGGCACACTAAAATTAAATAACCTCGCAAAATATCGAAATGTGATGTAATACAACACAGAGAGTCGGTCAACACACAATTAACGCATAGCCTGGTTGATTACGTATCTCAAAGATTGCTAAGTTAGAATTTAAGTGTGAAACCTCCAAAGAGAGGACACAGGCAGAGAGAACAAATAGCCAGAGAGAGAAAAAAGATAAGCTTAAAACTTCCCCGTAGAAGTGGTTCAATCTTAATTAGGAGCTTTCGTGACTGCAGGAATTATCTTAAGAATTATGGAGCTTTCGTGACTGCAGGAATTATTCTTAAGAATAATTCCTGCAGTCACGAAAGCTCCAAATTAAGATTGAACCACTTCTACGGGGAAGTTTTAAGCTTATCTTTTTTCTCTCTCTGGCTATTTGTTCTCTCTGCCTGTGTCCTCTCTTTGGAATTTCACACTTAAATTCTAACTTAGCAATCTTTGAAATACGTAATCAACCAGGCTATGCGTTAATTGTGTGTTGACCGACTCTCTGTGTTGTATTACATCACATTTCGATATTTTGCGAGGTTATTTAATTTTAGTGTGCCTTTCTCCTAATTTCAAGCTTGCGTACCGTGCCACGTCGTCATCTTACTGCAGCAGCAGCACTTTGCCGTCCACTCATTGATATGCTAATTTTCTCTGCCCCTCCCTCTCTCCGTCCCTGCCCCCCTCTCTATATTTAAGGCACCGTCACAGAAACGACCCCTCTCTTTGTGCCGATATGTGTCCTCTCTCTGTGTGTCCTTGTGATGTCTGTCTGCTTGTATGTCTGTCTATAGTTTTCTAGTTAGATTTTTGTTGCTATTTCTTTTTTTGCCTGATGATGATTGCTTGTGTTGCAATCGAAACGTCGTAATATGCTTTTGTTTTAATTTATTATTTTATCTTTAGACGTGACTTAACCGAAAGAACCAAAGAATAATTCCTGCAGTCACGAAAGCTCCATAATTAAGATTAAGTTTGTGCAATGAAGTTTAAAATCATAGCGGATCAGCCAAAGTTTTTGAATAGCTCTTGTGAACAACTTTACACGGCGCAGCACTTGGAAGAAAGGTGGTAGGGTTACTCGGTGAGCTAATACTGTCAGAACTTAGGAAGCGCACTAATGAGATCCTGGGCTTGAGTCCAGACAGTCACCTTTGATTAAACCAGGTTCACAGTTTTCGTGAGTTAATGGCCTCTGCCCAGTCACCAACGACTGCACAGAACATATTAACCATAATAGAGGTTTTTGGGTTCGATCGTATAAATATATAAATGTGTCGTTAAAACCCGCCAGCACCGACACAGCCAACTAGTAAGGGTTGTTATGTAAACAGAACGTGGCCAATTCGTCACTAGTACAGCACTAACCGGTGTGTTGTAGAGCCAAGCCACAACATTTGCAATCTGAGTACGACGTTTCGCCAGTAATTACAACCAGCTTCATCAGGCGACAGGATTTGTGGAGAAGTCTTACTGTTTCGTTCCTTATATAGAGGCGTCCATGTGTTGACCACGCAGCTGCGCTCTTGCACAATGTGGGGGGGGAGGGGGAGATTACTGAGGTAACATCCATTATGCATTTGCATTATGCGAGCCCTTTCACCGCACAGAAATCTGCTCTTATCAAGACGCTCATTCATCGAGCTAAGAAAGTGTTAGATGGTGACAGTCTGAGAAGTGAAATTCAACATGTTAAAGAAGCGCTGCAAATGAACAGTTACAATGATGCACAAATCAATAGGGCACTGAATACAAAAAACAAATAAAATAACAAGACAATTGAAACTGCCCAAGTAATTAAATCGATCAAAATACTGTACATTGCGGGAGTAACTGATAAACTAGCCAGATGCTTGGAAAAACAAAACATCCGAGTCAGATTTGGCACGGTACATAACGTACAGAAATTAATATCTGGTACAAAAGATGTATTACCGAAGCCATCAACAGAAGGTGTGTACAGGATTCACTGCACGTGTGGTAAATGTTACGTTGGGCAAACAGGACGAATGATCAGCACGAGACTGAAAGAGCATCAGTGAAATATTAAATTCTCCCAAATACAGCTGTCAGCAGTAGCAGAACACGCGTGCCAACAAGGACACTCAATTGATTTTGATAATGTTGAAGTTTTGTGCAAAACTAGCTACTACTGGCCAAGACTAATTAGAGAAGCTATCGAAATTGAAATAAATCAAAATAACTTTAACTGTTCGGATAGCTACCGCCTTAGTGTTGCGTGGATGCGAATCATCAAAGAATACTTTATTTAAATGC
This sequence comes from Lethenteron camtschaticum, assembly GCA_018977245.1. Lineage (NCBI taxonomy): Eukaryota > Metazoa > Chordata > Hyperoartia > Petromyzontiformes > Petromyzontidae > Lethenteron > Lethenteron camtschaticum. The sequence continues at coordinate 2,180 of WFAB01001882.1, read as the reverse complement.
ATTCCTACAAAGGGCAGCGTACTTCAATAGGGATTACCGTTGGTAGGGCTATTTTAATAAACAACAATAGACAGGAAGGACAAGTTAGGGCTCGCATAATGCATAATGTACGCTGCCTCAGTCCCCCTCCCACATTGTGCAAGAGCACGTGGTCAACATATCGACGCCTCTATATAAGGAACGAAACAGTTAGACTTCTCCACCAATCTGGCTGTCGCCTGATGAAGCTGGTTGTAATTACTGGTGAAACATCATACTCAGATTGTAAATGTTGTGGCTTGGCTCTCCAACACACCGGTGTGCTGTACTAGTGACGAATTGGCCACGTTCTGTTACGTGACAACCCTTACTAGTTGGCTGTGTCGGGTGGTGGCGGTTTTTACCGACGCATTTATTTATTTACGCGATCTCACCCAAAAACTACTATTATGGATGATATTGGTCGCGAAAGCTTAGGTGTTAAACAGAACATATTAAGTTGTAATTTTCAATTAATAAAAAAAAAATGTTTACCCTCTAAGGACTAAACAAGATAAAAAATGATACAAATGTTTATTTATTGCCATGTGGTGAACACCTCTATAGTAGGGCCAGTGAGAGTGCACCAGCTAATATTTGATGAGAGGTCAGTCCCTATCCTTGGGTGATGCACTCTGCAAGAGTTACAGATCAACGATTTTTCATGCTATAAAGTCAATATCACAATTGAATTCGTAATTGGGGGGGGAAATAGCAAAAAAATGAGAAAATGTGGAAAGTCTGCATTCATGCAGTGGCTACCTTGCATTGACCTTTCAAGACTTAATTTAAACCATGCCCGGGCAAAGCCGAATTTTTCATTGTGTTTTTATAGACCTTCTTCTTGGTTCTTTCGGTAAAGTCACGTAGAAGGGAAGTAATAAAATAATAAAAATAAAACATAATAAAATTATTCTCACGACGTTTCGGCCACAAAGCAAGCAGCCGTCCTCAGGTGAAAACCAGGTCCGTCGAGGCGACAGAGTCTGAATGAAGTCATTCTTCCCTTCTACGTGACTTTACCGAAAGAACCAAGAAGATGAATCCCTGCAGTCACGAAAGCTTTAAATCGAAATTTATAGACTTTGTTCAACTTGCCAGGGGTACTAATTTTTTCCCGGCATTGCCGCTTTGTGTAACAGAGGCTGGGGAAAAAGGAGCCCAGCTTTCGGGCGGGCAGAAGCAGCGCGTGGCGATAGCGCGTGCGCTGGTGCGGGACCCACGCGTCCTCATCCTGGATGAGGCCACCAGTGCTCTGGACGCAGAGAGCGAGCACATGGCGAGTCTTCACACCACACTTCAACTCACTGTAGATCAAAGTCAAATGGCTTTATGAACTTCAGGACCATTCACTTCCAAACCAAAGTGTTTACAATCACGTTTATATGATTTGTCACTTGGCAGGCAGCGAAGAGCAGTGCACTAAGATCCACTGTTGTGATGATGTGCTTGTATGCTGCATATTGTACCAGCCACACTCGCTGCATGCATCCATGTTCATGAACTGCACATGCCACGATCGTGTACATATCTACATCAGCCCTTTTTTCAATGCACTGCTAGATGAGGGCCTCCCAATACTGGGTGGGTCATGGGGGTTGTTTTTTGTTCAGTAAAGATCACGAAGGGGGGCCCAGAACCAGTTGAGATACCACGTGCCGTTGATGTTAGCCGTAGTTAGAAATTGAACTTAGGTTGCCGGATTCATATTGCAGTGCAATTCACTGTACAATTATTCCGTCACAAACTGCTAAAGAATAATACAGGCAGGGAGCAAAGACACGGGGGCCGTCAAAGGAAAATCCACTTGTATACTTCTCTGCCGGTATACCGTGCCTTAAAAGGCGATCTCTGTCTTCATGTACATAGGTGCAGCAAGCTCTGTACAATGGCGAGTTGCGGGGCCGCACCGTGTTGGTGATCGCCCACCGGTTGAGCTCTGTGGAGCGTGCCGATCACATTGTGGTGCTGGATCACGGCCGCCTGGTGGAGCAGGGACCTCACGCTCAGCTGATGCAGCAGGGCGGTTTGTACGCACGCCTCGTGCATCGCCAGATGCTGGGGCTGCCCTCCGCCATTGACCCCAGCGAGAAGGAAGTTGTTGGCCCAGATGAGGTAGGCTTTGCACAATTTCTGTACGTCAATTTTTGTTTCATGATCAT
>WFAB01001881.1:0-76560 GCA_018977245.1 Lethenteron camtschaticum | reverse complement strand
CACGCGCTGAAAGCTACTCATAACAACCGGCGCGTCTTGGCGCGTGTCCGTGCAGCGGGCCCGTCACAAAGGGCCGTTTCGGTAGAGTCGGCGGCAGGCGTCGCATTTGTAGGTGCCTGGTCGTCCGGCTTCCCGGACGGGCCAGCGCCGACCCCCTCGGGGGAGGCTGGCATCCGAGAGGGCTTCAGTCCTTGGGCTCCTGAAGACGGGACAGTTAGTAGCGGATCAGAGGCTGACGGCGACCCCGCCCTCCAGGAGTCAGTGGACCCCCCACATGTTCGGCCATTGTCATGAGAGGAAGCGTGCGGAGCAAAGAACGGCTTTAACCGTGAAGGGTGCACAAACCACCGACGCTTCCCCCATTTAATGCGCACACATTGAGGCCGCATAACCTGCACAATTTCCACGGGGCCCCTCCATGGTCGCAACAACTTAGCCGAGGTGGCCAATGGCACCTGGGGCAGTGCAGCCACGCTCTGTCGCTCGGGTGCCATTCGTGCGTGTGTGACCGGCGCGATCGCAATCTTTCGTTCTGTTTCTGGCGAGAGTCAGAGTTTTGCATGGCCACCTGCCGTGCCTCAGCCAACCGAAGATGTTAAATTTAACATGGTCCGCCAGTTTGGATTTAGCGTGAGGCGCGGTAATCGTCAGCTGAGTCGCGACAGGCGGGTCAACCTCGCCGCCATACATTAAAAAAATGGCGAAAATCCGGTCGCCGCGTGAGGAGCCATCCTGTATGCTGCCAGGACTCCCGGGGTCCGTAGATCCCAATCGGTTTGGGACTCAAATACCTGGTGGGATAGCATGGACGTAAGAGTCCTATGCAGGCGTTCTACCATCCCATCCGTTTGTGGATGGTTAGGCGAGGTACGAATTTTTTTCGTACCCAGAAGGCCACACACCTCGTGTAAAAGGGCACTAGTGAAATTCTTTCCCTGATCGTCAACAACCGTTCCGGAGCGCCCTTGTCGAGGACATAGCCCTGAACAAAAGCCTCTGCAACGGCTGCTGCGGACTGGTTGGCGAGGGGCCAAGCCATAGGCCATCGCGTGAAATATTCCACGCCAACCAGCAGGTACTTTTACCCCTCGGCGTGGAAGGAAACGGTCCCAAAATATCAAGGGCGACAAGCTCATTAACCCGGGTGACCGAAATAGACTGGAGCGGTGGACTGGCTCCCTTCGCTGGCGGCTTCCGTTGTGCACACTGGGTACAGGACTGCAGCAGATCGTCCACGTCCCTTGCCATGCCCGGCCAAAAGTAATTAAGCTGGAGCATGGCAAGTGTTTTGAGGGTACCCAGGTGCAGAAGCCGCTCATGAGCAGCCCATACAGCCCTACCCCTCAACGTGGAAGGCACCACCACCCTGTGACGGCGGATCGTTCCGTCCCAATGCATGAGAAGGCCCTGGCACAACCCCCATGAGTCAACGCCCGACTTCCCCTGACCCGATCCTTCCGCGCGACGCCGTAGCGCCAGGAGGGCTGTATCCTCCATTTGGAGGCGGCCCCACTCCGCACTTGACAAGCCTAGTAGGGTATCTTTGCCTCCCACCGCAATAGGGTCAGCGTCCGAAGGGGTCTCAACTGCGGCCGCAAGAACCCGATCCTGGCCGTCGCTCGCCGATTTGCAACGCCCCGAGCCCAAGAAACAAGTGCAATCAGGAGCGACCGGCAGGCGTGACAGGCATCGGCATTGTGTGGCGAATCCCCTTGCGATACGTTGTTTCGAAATCGAATTCCTGAATGATCTCCAGCCATCGAGACAACTGTCCCGATGGCTGGTGAATACGCAGGGCATACTGCAACGCCGCATGATCTGTACGGACGGTGAAATGCTGACCGTACAGATATGGCCGGTACTGTTGAATGAAGAAAACAATAGCCAACAGTTCACGGCGGGTGACGCAGTACCGCTGCTCGGCCGGAGACAACACTCTACTCCCATAAGCCACAACGCGCTCCACACCGCCCACAACTTGGAAAGCACGCCCCCAATCCCCGTGTTGCTCGCGTCTGTGTCGAGCACGAAAGTATAGAAAAATCGGGGTAACTCAACGGCGGGGCCCCCACCAGGCGTCACGAAGAGTGTTAAAAGCGGCCTCCTCCTCCGGCCCCCAATGAAACTTGACCCCCTTGGCCGTTAAGGCATGTAATGGCTTAGCGATGGAAGCGAACTCCGCGACAAACCGGTGGTAATATGAAGCGAAACCAATGAAGCTTCGAACCTCCCCCACCGAGGTGGGAGTCGGCCAGGAGCTGACACAACGCGTTTTGGCGGGATCGGTTGAGATACCTGACCGGCCGACGATGTGACCCAAATATCTCACAGATTGGCGCAGCAAATGGCACTTTTGGGGTTTAAATTTCAAATTGGCTGCGCGCATTTTGAGAAAGACGGCTCGAAGCCTATCAAGATGTTCCTCGAACATCTTACTGAACACGATAACGTCGTCCAGGTAAATCAAACACACCTCCCATTGCAAGCCAGCGAGAACCAATTCCATCAGGCGCTGGAACGTTGCTGGAGCGGAGTGGAGCCCCATAGGTAGCCGATTGAATTGGAAGAGGCCATCCGGCGTTCGGAAAGCCGTTTTGGGCTTGGATTCGTCGTCCTGGGGTAGTTGCCAAAACCCTGAGAGTAAATCCAAGGTGGAGAAGAATCGTGATCACGCTAGGGCATCCAGAGACTCGTCCATTCGAGGAAGCGGGTAAGCATCGGCCACCGAGATCTTATTTAACCGCCGAAAATCTACGCAGAACCTTAGGACCCATCGTGCTTTTTAACCAATACTATGGGTGCACCCCAAGGGCTGGTTGAGGGAGAAATAATGTCAGAAGCCAACATGTCATCTACAGCAGATTTGACATGATCCTTTTCGGCGGGACTTAACCGAAAAGGATTTTGGCGGATAGGAGCGTTGTCACCGGTGTCAATATGGTGGCGCAGCAAATTGGTACATCCGATATCGTATTTATGTTTACTGAAGACGTCGGAAAATTCTCGCAATAGGGTGCGCAATTTAGCACGTTGTGCGTCGGACAGGTCAGGTGACTCAGCACACAGCACCTCCAGCCAACCCTCGTCAATGTCTGAGGCCGTCCGCGATTGAGAATCGGTGGCCACCTGGCCAATGATCGGCGTTTCCGCAGGTACCGGAACTGCATGTGCGAACACGGTACCCTGTGAAACCACCGCCGTCCGTGTCCCGACATTGAGGACCGCGATAAACGGGTCCTCATCCCCTTTAACAATAGTCTGGGCCGTCACCAGATCTGGCCCATTCACCCCGGCCCTAGACGGTCCCAGCATAATGCCCCGGTCAGAGACCCCTTTAGCGAACGGTCGACGCAACCGCAGGGCACTAGCATCTGTGCCCCCGGGGGTACGCGCACCGTTCGAGCAACGAGCACCTGTACCGTAGCACAGGCAGTATGCAAAGCAGGGGTGGAAGGCAGGAACGTTATACGTCGGCCCGATGGAAGCTCGATGCATCACTGGTCAATCAAAATTTTGATGGGCAATTTGGCCAAAAAGTCTGTCCCCAACAGGCACGGAATTGCCAACGAGGAGGAGATGAACACCGGGCCAGATAGTTTAATGTCCCCGATAGAAATTTGCGCTCGAATTTGGCCGATAATACCTAACGAGCCCCCGTTCGCAGCGTAAAACGGTATGTCGACAGGGAGCAACGGGCGACTCTGAACGGGCAGGATATTATAAATCAAATCCGAAATGATAGTCGCCGAAGCTCCCGTATCGACCAGTACCCGTACCTCCACCCCGTCAATGTGCCCCGTAACAACGGACGACCCCGCCGACGCAGCTACAACCCGGTGAGCCAACTCGGACCATTGGCCCGGTTGGAGCGCCCTCCCGACAAGCCGCGACCCGACGCACCAGCACCCAAACCCCGAGAATCGTGTGTCGGACCATGTGAGAGGAAAGTGGTGTGCGTGCAGGCCGAACATGTGGGTGCCACGACTTGCCGAGGATGTTGTGAAGGCTTGTGAAGAGGGCCGTCCGCAGCCCCAGGTCTCGCTCCGCGCTGTCGAGGAGCCCGGCATCCCGACGCCACGTGGCCCCGGAGGCCACAATTGTAGCACACGACGAGCGCTCCAGAAGACTTGGGCTGCTCTCGTGGCTCGGTATGTCCCGAGCCGGTCGCTCGGCAGATCGCCATCCCGCAGAACGGTCCGCAGCGAAGGCCCCCTCAGATTCGGAAGTGGTCGCCGCCACGGTGTGTCTCGCAGCTGCCTTGTTAGCCTTCCTCCGCTGGGAAATGAGATTGGCATGAATGTGCCTCGCAGCCCGCAATGACGACATGTCCGCATCATCCTGTGCTAGGATGACGAAGTCCAAGTCGTTGGCCAGCAGCAAAATTTTCTCGGCCACCATCGCATTGATCCCCTCTTCGTCCATACGCGGGAAGGCCTCCTTCGCCAATGACAGCAGGGCCGTGCGATACGCAAGTGGTGACTCCTTGTCGCCCTTCTGTCGCTCGTAGAAGAGCTGGCGACAATCGGAAGGCGGCCCATAAACCGTGGCCAGCAGCTGCAGCGCCGACTGAAGCGTGGAGCGTGCCGACTTGGGTGCAGCGGTGAGGGTGCCAAGGGCGTCGCCATCCAGCATCGCCGGGAGAGCACACAGCGCCTCGTTGTCCGTCCACCCAGCCATTTCTTGGTGGGCGAGGAACCGGCGCTGGAACCCACCCCAATCGCCGCCGCTTGCTACGAACACCTGCAGGGCCGGCAGGCGTTGTTGAAATGTCGGCTCCATCCCGATCCTCTCGCAGCACTCGTACCGTGTCCATGGACAGTATGAGCAATGGCGGACTCTAATGGAGGTCGCGCCGTCAGTGACGCGCTGGTTCGAGCTTGGTCGGTGCTGGCGTCCGCTGGTGGTGACGTGGCAACCCCTGATAGGCAGCCACTGCGACCCACCCCGCCGATGACGTGGCGCTTGCTGGTTGGGCCCCGTCACCCGCGTGACGAGTTGGGGCCCCTCCCTCGGCCCCTACTTTCCCCGTGGCGGGATTTTCAAGCCTCCTGTCCATCGCAAAGGTGGGAGTTTCTGGCAGGCGGTGTGCATCTTCCCGCCGCGTCGCTCCTCCCGGCCCCAGGCGAGTTATCTGCTCCAGCATGGCGGCCGCTGCATACAGGAGCTCCGCCAGTCGCGAGTGGGCCAACGCCAACTCGTCAGCCGACGTCCCGAGCCTCTCCGACGACCCCGCAGGTGTTGGAGCCGGCAGCGGTTGTGCAGGTACGTCGGCGGCGACGTCTTGCACCGCCTCTCCCTCGTCGTCATCCTCTCCTGGGTCTCGGGCACGAGTCGTCCGTCTCGTATCCATGCTTGGACCACTTCTGACGCCAAATGTAGTAAGTTCGAGGAGACGAGGTCGGAGTTGAGGCACACTCTGTTTATTAACTCAGTGAAGGGGTAACGGCCCTTCACCCGTACTATGGGAAACCCACCCTAGTACTAAGCCCTCTGTCCTGTTCCCAGTCCTCCTCTAATGGGCTACGGGAGGCTGACTGATCTGGCCCTGGCAAGCACAGATCTCGGCACCAGCTAAGCCGGCCTTGCCCTGACAAGGGCAGAGGTCCGGGAGCTCTTGGGCCGCGCCGCTGGCTTACCCAGCTCGGCCCTGACAAGGGCAGCGAGACAGGGAGTCCAGGGCCTAATCTCCGAGTCTTCGATCTTCACTGGTCAGCTTCGTGTCGAACTGCCTCGAGCTCTCTGGGGGATAACGGATGCGGACGTCGGTGTGACCACCCGTGTGTGTGAGTGCAGACACCCCTGTGTTTGTTGTCCGCCGTTTCTCCCGTAATAACCCCTACACCTGCAATGATAACAGCAGAGCATACTGACTAATGGTACCTGCTATGATGACAGAAGTGCATACCGACTGAGGTGGTACCTGCTATCACTACAGCAGTGCATACTGACTGGTGGTACCTGCAATGATTACAGCAGTGCATACTGCTGTGTTGGTACATGCTATGATACAGCAGTGCATATTGTGGTGGAATCTGCTATGATTACAGCAGTGCATACTGACTGGTGGTACCTGCTATGATTACAGCAGTGCATACTGCTGTGTTGGTACCTGTTATGATTACAGCAGTGCATACTGCTGTGTTGGTACCTGTTATGATGACAGCAGTGCATATTGTGGTGGAACCTGCTATGATTACAGCAGTGCATACTGCTGTGGTGGTATCTGCTATGATAAGAGGAGTACATATTGTGGTGGTGGTATCTGGTATGATAACAGCAGTACATACCGAGTGTGGTGGCACCTGCTATGACGACAGCAGTAAATACTGTGGTGGTACCTGCTATGATGACAGCAGTACATACTGTGGTGGTGGTGGTACCTGCTCTGATGAGAGCAGTACATACTGTGGTGGTGATACCTGCTATGATTACAGCAGTGCATATTGACTGTGCTCATCATTCACCCACACCATTCACCACTCACAACTCACCCTCACCACTCATCCTCACCACTCACCACTCCCACTCACTACTCACCCTCACCATTCACCCTCACAACTCACCACTCACCAATCTCCCTCACCAATCTCCCTCACCACTCACCTCACCACTCACCCTCACCTCACCTCACCCTCACCAATCACCAATCACCACACACCCTCACGACTAACCCTCACCACTCTCCCTCACCACTCTCCCTCACCACTCTCCCTCACCACTCACTCTCACCATTCACCCTCACCATTCAGCCTCACCACTCACCCTCACCATTCACCCTCACCACTCACCACTCACTGTCCCAACCACCACTCACCCTCACCACTCGCCCTCACCACTCAACCTCACCACTCAACCTCACCCTCACTACTCACCATTCATCCTGACCAATCACCACTGACCAATCACCACTCACCACTCTCCACTAACCCTCACCACTCAACCTCACCACTCACCCTCAAAACTAACCACTTTCTCACCACTCACCCTCACCACTCACCATCACCACTCACACTCACCACTCACCCTCACAACACTCACCCTCACCGCTCACCACTCACACACACCATTCACCCTCACCACTCACCCTGACCACTCACCACTCATCCTCACCAATCACACCCTCACCAATCACCACTCACCCTCACTGCTAACCCTCACCACTCACCACTCACGCTCACCCTCACCACTCACCCCTCACTAATCACCACTCACAACCGCCACTCACTCTCACCACTCACCCTCTCCACTCACCCTCACCACTCACCCTCACTACTCACCCTCACCACTCACCACTCATCCTCACCAATCACACCCTCACCAATCACCACTCACCCTCACTGCTCACCCTCACCGCTCACCACTCACCCTCACCACTCACCCTCACCACTCCCCCTCACTAATCACCACTCACAACCGCCACTCACCCTCCCCACTCACCCTCACCACTCACCCTTCCTACTCACCACTCAACCTCACCACTAACCCTCACCCCTGACCACTCACCCTCGCCACTCACCACTCACCCTCACCACTCACCCTTCCTACTCACCAGTCAACCTCACCACTCACCATCACCACTCACCACCCACTCACCCTCACCACTCACCCTTCCTACTCACCACTCACCAGTCACGCTCACCACTCACGTTCACCACTCACCCTCACTACTCACCCTAACCACTCACCACTCACCCTCAACACTCACCCTCACTGCTCACCACTCACCCTGACCATTCACCACTCATCCTCACCAATCACACCCTCACCAATCACCACTCACAACCGCCACTCACCCTCACCACTCACCCTCACCACTCACCCTCACCCTCACTACTCACCCTCACCACTCACCATCACCACAAACTCTAACCACTCACCCTCACCACTAACCCTCACCCCTCACCCTTACCACTCACCATCACCACTAACCCTCACCACTCACCCTTACTACTCACCACTTAACCTCACCACTGTTCCTCACCACTCACCCTCACCACTAACCCTTACCACTCACCCCTCACCACTCACCCTCACTACTCACCACTCACCCTCACCCTTCACTCACCACTCAGCCTCACCACTCACCACTCACCCTCACCACTCACAGTCACGCTCACCACTCACGTTCACCACTCACCCTCACTACTCACCCTAACCACTCACCCTCAACACTCACCCTCACTGCTCACCACTCACCCTGACCACTCACCACTCATCCTCACCAATCACACCCTCACCAATCACAACTCACAACCGCCACTCACCCTCACCACTCACCCTCACCACTCACCCTCACCCTCACTACTCACCCTCACCACTCACCATCACCACAAACCCTAACCACTCACCCTCACCACTAACCCTCACCCCTCACCCTTACCACTCACCATCACCACCAACCCTCACCACTCACCCTTACTACTCACCACTTAACCTCACCACTCTTCCTCACCACTCACCTTCACCACTCACCACTCACCCTCACCACTAACCACTCACCACTCACCCTCACTACTCACCACTCACCCTCACCACTAACCCTCACCACTCACCCTCACCACTCACCCTCACAACTAACCCTGACCCTCACCACTGACCACTCACGCTCCCACTCACCTCACTCTCACCACTCACCACTCACTCTCACCACTCACCCTTCCTACTCACCACTCAACCTCACCACTCACCCCCACACTCACCCTCACCACTCACCCTTCCTACTCGCCACTCAACCTCACCACTGACCACTCACCACTCACCCTTACCCTCACCACTCACGCTCACCACTCACCCTCTCCACTAACTCTCACCACTCACCCTTACTATTCATTACTCACCCTCAACATCAACACTCACCATCACCACTCACCACTCACCATCATAACAAATCCTAACCACTCACCCTCGCCACTCACCCTCAACACTCACTCTCACCACACCCTCAGCACTCACCCTCCCCACTCACCCTCACAACACACCCTCACCACTCACGCTCACCAGAGAATCGATTCTTGTCGCGGTCAGGTTTAAAATTAATTACACAGTTGTATTTTCATTGGTATGTTATGTTTTAAAGTTTTCAGAAGATTTTAAATGTATTTTCCCCCGGGCAACGCTGGGTATATCGAGTTTATAGCACAAAGTCTTCGCCTGACACGTGTGGGGTGTCGAGGCCTAGTACTGTGCAGAGCCTCCGGCCTCGCCTAGATTGCCCACCCGGCAGGAGGCTGGGTGCTGGGGCCGCCCCCCCCCCCCCCCGCACTAGAATAATACTGTCTAATCGCTATAATTGTATTATCTACAGAGCGTATAATAGTAATTGCGCACACTGGAGTGGGGGGGGAGTGAAGAGGACGTGAAACTTTGATGAATTTACCTCAGCGTCGTGTGTTAATGCGTGTGCATATTTTTAACGGGAATTAAAAATGGCGTCCACCCCGCAGCGACAGCATTGCTGCCCGTTGCCAGGGGCAACCGCCCTGGTCGGCGTCTCGCGCATGCGCAACGGCGTGCTTCGTCGGCAATAGTAAATAAATAAATAAAGAGAAATCGCACTAAATCGATAATCGGACCAATTTAGAGTTTAGAGACGAAAAATCGGAAATGCCTATGTTCACCGCGGGGTCGGGGGCGTGCCCACCGGCAAATATTTTTCGTCCTAAACCCCACGGCCCAAGCGCCAAATCCCTCGCAAGCGAGCGTACGCAGACAGACAGACGGACAGACAGACAAAAAGTGACGTTTATAGGTAAGATTATTAGGTAATTTTATTATTTTGCATTATTAGGCCATATTATTTTATTATTATTTTGTTATTATTTTATTATAAAAAATATCCTATTATTATTTTATTATTACTTCGTCAATATTAATTTATTATTTTATTATTATTTTATTAGAATTGTTGTACTAGTATTTTTTATTTTATTACTATTATTTTATTATTATTTTATTATAAGGTTATTATTTTGGCGCTATTATTATTTTATTTTATTATTATTTTATTATTTTATCATTATTTTATATTATTATTATTTTACCTACGTGACTTTACCGGAAAAACTTAACAATTGCTCTATGTTTGATCGTTCTATTTCAATTAAAACATTTTAATAAATACATGTTGGAAGCAATTAATATCTTTTAAGTTTTCAGCCTTGCATGAGAATAGATAGAGCAGTTCACATTTTGATGGTATCATCACATGTTTTACATCTACTACACAGTGAATATTGAACTGAAGCTCGACTTTTAAAAATGTAGATGGCGGGGCAGACAAACGCACCGCTGTACTGTACTTCTGTGCTCTCGCCAGCCGCGCCACCTGCCTTCGCCAACGCGCGGTGACCGGCGTGGTGAAGTATGGTCAAATATCCCCGCAACCCCACGGTGTAGGGAGGCCCTCATCCAGCAGTGGATTGACAAAGTGCCCGTTACATGTCATCACACCGATAGCTACGCATTACAACGTTGTATAACAAAGCTCATTATGAATTGCTCTATTGTAGTGCACGTGTGTGTTAGTGCACGAGTGCTATTGTTATAGCGGTGCTGTTGTTACACGGCTACTGTGATTATCGTTACTTCAGATGGACGCTCACCGACTGTGGACCCAAACTCGGCCAACAACAACCTCCAGATTTCCTCGGACCTCAGGACGGTGACGGCGACCCTTGTCTCCCAGGGTCGCCCTGACCACCCACACCGCTTTGATCACTATATACAAGCCCTGTGCTCCGAGAGCTTCTCGTCGGGTCAGCACTACTGGGAGGTGGACGTGGGGGTGCGGCGCGGGGCTGTGAGGTTGGAGTCGCGTACGGGACGATCGCACGGAAAGGGAGTGGTAAAGAGTGCAGCCTGGGAAGGAACGACTCATCCTGGATTTTATATAAAGATAACAACAGCTGGGCAGTGATTCATGGTGGTGTATTGACCTCAGTGCCGGTGAGGGATGCTCCCCGGAGAGTCGGGTGTCACCTGCACTGGGAGGCGGGGCTGCTGTCGTTTTACTGCGCCGACTCAATGGAGCTGCTGCACTCCATCCACCACTCGTTTAGTCAACCGCTCTACCCGCACTGAGTGTGTTGAGTGGTGGTGACTCAGTGAGGATTCTGGATCTGAGTCGTGCGTGCTGAGGGCACGGAGTGTGAGCAGCGCAGAGAAACGGGCACAACGCACAGACTCACGCACACAAAGACACAGATCACCCGTGTAGCCTTCACAGGCTGTTGGGGCAAGTGCTGTTAGCGAGCACCTACAGTATGGGGCCGTCCATAAATGACGTCACGCACCTGGGGGGGGGGTCAGACATTTGTGACGATGGGGGGGGGGGGGTTGAAAAATGTGACGTCACGTCAAAATGCGCAACTTAAATAAATATAGACAACACGTTCTACTTAATAAATATACTTTTTTAATAAATGTTTTCTCCTACAACATCAGAGTGCAGCGCCACATTAAATATGCACTACAATGACAATAGTTTAAAGCTATTTTAGGCATGTTTTATTTTCTTGGGGGGGGGGCAGAGCTTTGTGACGTCATATTTGAGGGGGGGGGGTCTGACTTTTGTGACGCCGTGTGACGAAGGGGGGGGGTCAAAAATCGCGTGACATCATTTATAAACGGCCCCTATGAAGGCCGGCACAGCACACTAGGGGGTGGGTGGCCAACACTACGCCCGGCCGCCTTTGTCTCCCAGTGGTGAGTGTACACACCGTACCAGGAACTCTTTTTCAGGCTGAGTCGACCTAGGGGAGGCCCATGACCGGTTCACCAACACCAGTGACGATTATCGGAATCGGTCCAGGCTCTCCTCTAGGTCGACTGAGCCTCAAATGAGTACCTGCTGCGATGTGCAAACATCGCCACTGGGGAGACAAAGGCGGGTCGGGCGTGGTGCTGGTCACCGACCCCCTCGTGTGCAAACAGCACTTGCCCCGACAGTCTGTTAAGGCTACACGGGGTATCTTTGTCTTTAGTGTATAGAGGCATGTGCGTAGTGTGGGGTGGAGCGGTGGCGCAGTGTTAGCGCACTGGTGGGGGAGGCGGGGGAGCCAAGCTTCTCTCTGACGTCATCGTCCCTCGCACCGCGCGCCGCGTGGCGCTCAGCGCCGAGAGGGCGGAGCTCCACCGCGGGCGTGCTGGGAACACGCGTCACGTGACGCTGCGGGGTGACGCGCGCCGACCCCTCGTGGTCACTCGCTCGTTGGGCAAAACCCGGGGTGGGAATGGGATGGCATCACTAGGGGGGCTACTTGTGGTGTGTGCTGAGCGTCGCTGGATAAAGCATTTTTGTTATAACCTGGGGTCGAGTGACCCCTCCCCACCCAAACTAGTTTTATTTACAGGGCATAGAGAGAGAGAAGCCATTTAATACCTAGTAGTAGTAGGAGGCTTTCGCCACCAATATTATTCGTAAAGTTTGTTTTGATTAATATTTTAATTATTGCTGTCAGATTTTTGGACCTGAAGCCACAACCTTCGATTTGGGATAACGCTTCTTATGACAACAATAGGAACTGTGTTTTGACTTTGAAGTGGGTTCAAGTTATTAAGCGCCTGATATATATCTAGAGTGAGGATCTACCTTACATACGACACGACTAACATTGTCTCAACACGCATTAATAACACAAGACACTGTGTGTTATTACAGGGATAGAGACAACACAAACTCCAAATTTCCAGCACTTCAGGGTCATAATCCAACCACGATCTCCTGCATACCAGGCGAGGGAGTTATCATCTCCTAGCCACACGGCGCCCCTCTTTAACGTGAGACACCAATCCGGTGTGAACCCAACCTCGAGTCTCAGGGTATTTAGCAACATGTAGATGATTTGAGACGCATTGATTATATCGTACCAGTTGTGTACTTGTGTGAACGCTAATCGCATTGTGCTCTGGGCTGTGGGTGAGATTTCTGCTTGCTTCATTGCTGGCATGGGTTTGACTTGTTTTGCTTTTTTTATTTTTGTGACCCAGGTCACTTTTGTCAATGAGACTCATCCTGATCTCCTGAGTTCTCACCTCGTTAAATTAAATTACTCGACTCTATCATCAGCAGAAGTATCATCAGCAGAAGAATTAGTAACAGGGCAACAGCATCAACAGCAGTAGCTCCACCATAATCATCAGCACCGGAGTAGAACCAGCAGCATCAATAATGATAGAATCATTATCAGCAGTAACAGAATCATCAACAGCAGCATCATTATCATTACTCTTGCAACCGAGACTCATCCTGGTTTCTTGAGTTCTCACCTGGTTAAACAAATCGACTTTAACACGTAGCTTTCGCGACCAATATTATCAATGATAAAGGTTTATTGGGTTAGATCGCGTAAATATACATAGACTTGATTGTGTTGTGGGTTACTTGTGAATTGTAATTACATTGTATTATGGGTCAGGGTCAATGTGTTCTGGGTGAATAAAAAATAAATCTGAAAATCTATGTCAAGATTGTCATCCAGGCTGTGAATGTGATCCTCATAGCTGAGACTGACTTGTGTAAACATTATTTTTTTGGGATGGTTCCTGTTGTTTTTTTTATAGATGTTATATTATCGGAGATTAAACCCGGGCACGGTTAGTAAATCTACAGCTTACGCCTTCACAGGTAAGTGCTGTCTGTAGCCTTGGGCCACATTCCATGGCGCATCTCGTGTATTTTTTGCTGCACTGTCAGTTTGCTTGTTCCTCGTCATCATGAGCTATGATGATGAATGGATCCTGACTGATGGATGATGATGAAGAGCAAGATGATGATAATGACTACACTTGGTAATGATGACCACACCCACTCACCTGCACCCAACACTCTCTTACCCGACACCTGCCACTCCCTAACCTACTACCCCCATCCTATTGTAATAAAAGACTCCGTCAGGCACTGCTGGTCTCATTGGTCTTTTAATCAAGTTCTTTCTCCGCACCCCGCTGGTCTCTCCGCGGACCAGCGTCGTCTCGCGCGCGCCCCGCACGTGGTTCCTCCTCAGCTCCTCCACTCGTCCTCACACCCGCTGGTCCTGACAAGGGACCAGCGTCTCCTCTCGCGTGCCCGCACGCTCCTCTCGCGTGCCCCACGCTCCTTTCGCGTGCCCCGCACGCTCCTCCGTTAGCTCCTCCTCGCGCGCGCCCCCACGTGCTCTCCCGTCAGTCGCTCGCTCCTCCCCGCTCCGCACACCGCTGGCCGACGGTGTGCCGAAGCCCCATCAGCCACGTGGCTGATGGCGCGGCGGCCACCCAACGTGGTCCCGCTTCTTCACTCCATCAACTGACCCCGATCTCTTCCAGGCTCCCCTCTATATCCTCTCTCCCACGTGACCTTGACTCCTCCCCTTCCGGATCATCAGATCCTGCCTTCCCATACTGCCCCGCTGGCTCCACCCCCATTCACCTCGCTTCCCATTGGAGCCGAGGTGAACGGCGGCCCTCCCACACGCCCCCCATACCGGGCTCCGCCCCCATACCCAGGCCGTGTGATTGGGCCAGAGCCCAGAAGCAACCCCATTTATGCTCGCATTACACTTGTATTGCACTCATTTGAGGCTGAGTCGACCTAGGGGAGGCCCAGGACCGGTTCAGATAATCGTCACTGGTGTTGGCCGTGAGCGGGAATCGAACCCGTGTCGCCAGTTTCATAGCGCAGTGCGCTAACCGCTACACTACCGCTCCCCACATTACACATATATACAGACACAGACACAATTTCAACTCAGAAATCATTCTCCATTAAATTTTGATTTATAGATTTCGTGACTGCAGGGATTCATCTTCTTGGTTCTTTCGGTAAAGTCACGTAGAAGGGAAATAATAAAAAATAAAAATAAAACGTAATAAAGTACAATTCTCACGACGTTTCGGCCACAACGCAAGCAGCCGTCCTCAGGTGTCTTGTCTTTCCTACAGACCTGTTCTTCACCTACATTCTTAGACCTCCTTTGCCAGTACCAAAATATAATAATAGGGGGTTTTCCCCTTTTTTNCTGCCAACAAAACTGAAACCTTTTTACGAGGATTCATGTCTGCATTAACCACAATACTTGCAGTCAAAATAAAAAAAACACATTCTGATAATAAATGCATTGTTCTTGAAACTGATTGGTTCACACTAGAGACAGCTTACTTTTGAGCCTTGTCTCAATTGGTGCTCGACCAGAGGACGCCAAAAGGCACCAATTGAGACTAGGCTCAAAAGAAAGCTGTCTCTGATGTGGACCAATCAGTTTCAAGGACAATGCATATATTATCAGAGTGTGTTTTTTGCTTGTGTTGTGGTTATTGCAAACATGATGCCTTGTATGAAGGTGTCAGTTTTTGTACCAGTTGAAAGGGTAAAAAGCTATTACAAAAGATAAAGTAGTGAGAAATGCAATGATGAGAGATAAAATGACGTCACGCACCTGGGGGGGGGGGGGNTCAGACATTTGTGACGATGTGTGACGAGAAGGGGGGGGGGTTTGAGAAATGTGACGTCACATAAAAATGCGCAACTTTAAATAAATTAAATAGACTTTTTAATACACGTTGTCTCCTACAACATCATTGTGCAGTGGCACATTAAATACGCACTACAATGACAATATTAGTTTAAAGCGATTTGAAGCATGTTTTATTTATTTGGGTGGGGGGGCAAAGCTTTGTGACGTCATATTTGAGGGGGCTCTGACTTTTTGTGACGCCGTGTGACTCGGGGGGGGGGTCAAAAATCGTCAAAAATCGCGTGACGTCATTTATGGATGGCCCCTAAAGTGATGAGAGATGAGACTTCCCTACCCCGTCTAATTTCTGAAATCTGTCACCCCCTTGCCAACATTTGTATATTGGTTTAGCCATGTTTGTGTTGTTGTAATACAGAGTTAGACTGATGGCCTTAATCTAAGTTGTCTTGTGGTTGTTGTTGGTTGTTTGACTTGCATCCCACTGGGATTTTTGCACACAGCGTTGGTGTACGGTGATTTTTTTATGCAATATTTTGCTGTCTTTTCTTGGATTTCTGTTGCACTTAGTCACATATTCACTTTAAGATGGTTTTTGTTCATGTTTTGTTTTTTGTTTGTTGCGGTTGCACCCGATTCAAGAGCCGAATGGCTCACAGGGCTATACCTAATAAATGAACTTGAACTTGATTTGTTCTGGATTTGAAGCTTTCGTGACTGCAAGGAATCACAATCGTAGGTTTTTTGGTAAAGTCACGTAGGTAAAAAATTAAAATTAATAAAAATAAAATAAAAATCACGACGTTTCGGAGGCAACACAAGTCTCCGTCATCATGTGGGACCATCACAGCTAGATTTACTGTATCAAGTGAGGCAAAATTGATATAACTAATAAAGTTGGAGGGGGGGAGGAGCTTACTGAGTGTGGTGCCAATGAATGGACGTAATTCTAATATGATTTGTGTGCAAGGATTCTGATGTTTTTTCTAAGTCACGTTAAAAAATAAAATTAATAAAAATAAAAACAGTACGACGTTTCGGAGGCAACACAAGTTCTGTCTTGGTGGAACCGTCACAGCACGATAGCTGTATCAAGTGAGAGAAATTCCAAGAACACAGTATTGTGAGTGATGGGTATTACCTTTATCTCGGCATCTCTTGAGGAAGGCCAGCGTCTCGAGTAGCTGTGACTTCTTATCTCGTTGTCTGTTAAAAAATAACAAATAAGTGGAATTCCTCCCGTAGAGGGTATTAATTCTAGATTTGAAGCTTTCTTGATGCAATGATGCATATTCTTTGGTTTTTTCGGTAAAGTCACGTAAGTAAAAAAATTGTAAGTAATAAAAGTAAAATAAAAATAAAATAAAAATCACGACGTTTCGGAGGAACACAAGCTTCGTCTTCAGGTGGAACCGTCACAGCACGATAGCTGTATCAAGGAGAAATCAAAACACAGTATTTGTGAGTGATGGTATTACCTTGTTATCTCGGCATCTCTTGAGGAAGGCCAGCGTCTCGAGTAGCTGTGACTTTTATCTCGTTGTCTGTTAAAAACTATAACAAATAAGTGGAATTCCTCCCCGTAGAGGGTATTAATTCTAGAAAGCTTTCACTGCAATGAGATATTCTTAGGTTTTTTCGGTAAAGTCACGTAAGTAAAAAATTTTATTTATAAAAGTAAAATAAAAATAAAATAAAATCACGACGTTTCGGAGGCAACACAAGCTTCCGTCTTCAGGTGGAACCGTCACAGCACGATTGCTGTATCAAGTGCTTGTGACGGTTCCACCTGAAGACGGAAGCTTGTGTTGCCTCCGAAACGTCGTGATTTTTATTTTATTTTTATTTTACTTTTATTAATTTTAATTTTTTACCTACGTGACTTTACCGAAAAAACCTAAGAATATGGGAAAGTCCCTGTCGGTTTTTCTTCCACGCGAGTCACCGGAATTCACTCGACTCAAAGCTCTGCGTCTCTGTAGAGAAAGACAGATGAGGAAATTCCACGATACCTCGTGGATGCCACACTTTGTGTTCAAACATGGTGTTTGTTTATCGACATTCCGTGACTAGTGCAGAATTACAATAACATCTCACCGTTCAGGTTCAGATCACGGAGGGCCATTTCTCACAATCATAACTCTCCAGGTATCTCCATCGTCTCCCACGTGAGCATTGAAGTCGCCCAGTAAGATTATGGAGTCGGTAGGCGGCACTCTGTCGAGCACTTCACCCACCATCTCCAAGAACGCGGAACACTCCGAACTGTTGTTTGGTGCTTAAGTACAGAACACCTTGTGGATGCCACTCCCCAGCAGGCCAGCAGAGGGCGGCAGTCTGCGCCTTTGTTGCACTTCACGCAGTTCGTCCAGTAGGGGAGCTGTGCCGCCATTGCTCTCGGCTTTTGGGTCTGGTAGTTGAACTATATACTTAAATATTCTTAGGTTTTTNCGGTAAAGTCACGTAGGTAAAAAATTAGAATTAATAAAAGTAAAATAAAAAATAAAATAAAAATCACGACGTTTCGGAGGCAACACAAGCTTCCGTCTTCAGGTGGAACCGTCACGCCGCTTGCTGAACTGCTGCACGTGATTCACCACTCATTTAGTCAGCCTCTCTTCCCGCACTTTGGGGGTGATGGTGACTCAGTGAGGATTATGGACTTGAGTCGTGCGTCCTCAGAGCACGGAGTGTAACTAAAGCAGAGAACAGGCACAATGCACAGATTCACGCACACAAACATACACAATACAAATATCCCCCATATAGGCTTCAATAGAATGTTGTAATAAATGCTGATAGTGACAGACCGTAACATGTCTGTACTGTAAAAACGATTTCTACTGCGTGGAAAGAACCGAGTGGATCTGCGTCAAAAGGGGTGTATTTACTTAGCTAATGATTTTACAGTACACGGGACTGTCATACAGTTAGAGCGCAAGATCCGCAAGAAAATAAATAAGTAAATTAACACGGATAGTTCTTGATTTTCCTGTCAGAAGTGGGGGTCCTGTGCTGTGAATTCGGTTAGGGGAGCTCTCCTGCGATGTGATTTACTGTGCAGGAAACATAATCCTGTATTGTACTTCCTGTTGAAACCGTGTCGTCGATTTCCTAAATCGGCCCATTATCAATTTGTGTAGTGTAAGATGATCATACTCAAAAATGGTCCGGTCATAAAAACTATTTATAATAATCACAAAATGGGGAACAACCACAAAGCGCGACTCACTTCAACTCGAACCATAGCTCTGGAGCCCCCTTGTTTACCACGACATCAAAGCTAAGTTTGTCTACACGCGTAACATACCGTCAACCCATACGGTTTACGCATTCTTGTACAGGGAAATTAGTTTTCAGGTCCGTACGGTGTACAGCCGTTTCAATATGGGCAACATTTTTTGTGTCTATTTGTTTGTGTTTTGTCCCTTGGGATGGACTTAGTAGGATGAACTTGAGATTATAAGGGCACGGGGTGACCAATAAGGTCTGAATTGGTCTGTAATAAAGTAGCCACTGATAAGGGTTGACAAATATACTGTAACAACACAACACTTGTACTGTACTGAAAAATCACGTAGTTTCTAACTACGTGACTTTACCTGCAGTCACGAAAGCTTCAAATCAAGACTTGTACAGTACTGCAAACATTAAAACTGAAACACTGAACCTCTACTATGTACTATCATTAATTCAATATTAAAACTCTGAAAAGCCTGACCTCTACTGTGTACTGTACTTAATTCAAACATTACAATTCTCAAACTGAACCCCTTGTGCTTTGGGGAGAGGTGCTGGGGCGGTCTTCATGGTTACAGGGCGAGCGGCACTCCGGTTTGTGTTGGACGATTTAATTTTGTGCTTATTTGATAGATTTCGCCAGTCGCCTCCACCTGTGGAGCTGTCCACTTCATTTTCTGTGTTGTTTGTGTGAAAGTACAAAGCTCCCTTGAAGATCATCATCACTATCCATGGGCAGATAGCCCGTAGGTGTCAACTCCCCTTTCTTAAGTCTTGTGCTAATATCCTCAAGTAGTGCCAGATCTTTCAGGCACCAACCTCTTCATGATGTCGTCGTCAAGTCATTATCTGTTAGGTCTTCCTCTCTTTCCTGTTCCTTCCATTTTTCCGAACAACAGACGTTACATTTTCTGCTGTTGTCCATCCCACATAATGTGCAATAGTGCCAGTTTCCTTCTCATCGCTGCTGCAATAGGTCTTCTTCTGTGCAACCTTTTTTCTTGCTTCTACGTTGTTCAGTCTTTGAGTCCAGCTTAGATGCAGATCCTTCTGTAGCAATACATTTCGAGTGTCAATACCTTATCTTTGTCAGTATTTTTCAATCTCCAAGTCTCGCAGGATACAAAGCTATGCTGAAAACGCATGTTCTTTTGGCATACATAGCGGGGTTACCAAAAAGATTTCCAAAATCTTAAACAAACACAAGATCCAGGTTCGTTTCAACACAGTACACAAAATCCGTGATTTGATCCAAACTGTAAAGGATGTGATTCCTGATATGCAATACCCGGGTGTCTACAAACTGAGTTGTGGCTGCGGCAGCAGTTACATTGGGGAAAAAACGACATGTCTCGGACCGCGTTCGCGAACACAAAGCAGATCTGAACATGGTAGGACCAATACCTCTGCTGTTGCTGATCATTGTTTTAACGCAGTGGGCTCATACGAAATATACTTTTCTAAGACAAGGTACTCTGCAAACCCACCGGCTATTTCAGAGATTAGTTCATGAAGCATCCAGATATATAAACACAGACACAACTTCAAAGGGAGATGGGTACAAACTGAGCAATCATTGGAAGGACGTTATTGACCAGGTAAGTCTTAACTGACAGTGATGTTTCATCTTGCTATGTCAGCTGTTATTTCCGACTCTCTGTGTCTTTCTCTCTCTCTCTGTGCATATCTCTCCGATCTCTTCTCCAGTGACCCGGGTGCTGCTGCGGGTCTACTTTCTGCCCCGCCTCCTCCCCCTTCTCTCTCCCCCCCCTACTGCCGAGGCCTATATAAGTTCGTGCCACGGCAGGTCTCTCGCCTACTTCACTATACACGACACTATACACTACTATACACTACACTATACACTACACTATACACTACACTATACACTACACTATACCTACACTATACACTACACTACACTACTATACACTACACTATACACTACACTATACACTACACACTACACACTACACTATACAATAGTCTAACTATACACTAACTATACACTACACTATACACTTACTATAAACTACACTATACACTACACTATAACTACACTATACTATACACTACACTACTACTATACACTACACTATACACTATACACTACCCCTACTGCTGAGGCCTATATGACCTCGTGCCACGGCAGATCTCTCGCCTACTTCAGCAGTTTTTTCTTGCCATGGTTGTCCCACCTGATGACGATTGCTTGTGTTGCGATCGAAACGTCTGATCTATTATTTTATACCTACGTGACTTTACCGAAAGATCCAAGAGTATAGTACAATAGCTTAATATGTTGGGTACATATTGAGTCATGCATATGATTTCGATCGTTCAGCTGATGTATATATTAACTATTGCGTATGTCATCGGTTTTTCGTGAGATTCCATTCTGATGACATTACGTGTACAAAGCACATCTCTCAAGATCGTCGAGGAACCAGAGGCAAGCGGGAAAGCATCAGTCAGGTGGTGATTAGTTGGCTTCACCAACGATTACCAAATCTATATATAGGTTTTCTTTGGGTTAATCGCGTAAATATATAAATGTGTCAATAAACCTGCACCACCCGACACAGCCAATTAGTAAGGTTTGTCACATAAACAGAACATGCCAATTCGTCACTAGTAGAGCACACCGGTGTGTTGAACAGCAAGCCTCAACATTTACAATCTGAGTACGACGTTTCACCAGTAATTACAACTAGCTTCATCATTATATTTACGTGTTCTAACCCCCCAAAATGTGTTATGGATATATTGGTCGTGAAAGCCTACGTGTAAACTTATTACCAAATCTCTCGCTCTATATATATTAAGATATCTTTAAATCGATTTAAAGCAACTCAATAATCTTCTTGGTTCTTTCGGTAAAGTCACGTAGAATGGAAATAAAAAATAAAAATAAAACATAATAAAATAATATAATAAATAATAATATAAAATAATAAATAATATTTAATGTTTTGTTTTATTATTTATTATTTCCATTCTACGTGACTTTACCGAAAGAACCAAGAAAAGATGTCTTTAGTCAATTAATGTTTGCGTGTGTGAATGTGGGAATAAATTGGAGGCCCGGACAAAACCTGCGACTGAAACGGCGCTACACTCTATCCATACAGAAGGGACAGAAGATTTTAGTCCACACTTTGCTGTACGGGTTCTCCTGGCAGAGCCAACCTGGGTACGCACCTACTCGGCTCCCTCGGGAAGTGGTTTCACAACATTGGAGGGGTCCCACCAACACTCGCCTCCACAGTGCAGGATTACAGGCACGTGCATAGCCACCACTGATATCACGATGTCAAACTGCCACCACCCAGCCACAAAGAGACGAGGAAACTCACCCACACATGAGCCCACACATCCCAGCACAGTAAACTGATGTTCAGATTTAATATTTTTATTCATCACCACACACACATTGACCCTTGACCCACAATAAAATGTGATTCCAATTCACAGGTAACCCGGAACACAATCAAGTCTATGTATATTTACGCGATCTAACCCAAGAAACCTTTATTGATATTGGTCGCGAAAGCCTGTGTGTTAAAGTCGATTTGTTTAAGCAGGTGAGAACTCAAGAACCAGGATGAGTCTCGGCTGCAAGAGTGATTTCTGCTGCATTCGCTGCTTCTACTGCTGATGGTGATGATTCTGTTGCTGCTGAAATGCTTACATATTTTTATGCTGTTGGTACTACTCCTGACGCTTACGATGATGATGCTAATGATGGAGCTACCGCTGCTGATGCTGTAGGTCCTGTTGCTGTTACTAATTCTGCTGCAGATGACACTTCTGCTGATGCTGATGATGATCGAGTTGAATTTGAGTTCAACGAGGTGAGAACTCAGGAGATCAGGATGAGTCTCATTGACAAGATTGACCTGGGTCACAAAAATGAAAAAAGCAAAACAAGTCAAACCGACGCTAGCAATGCAGCAATCAGAAAGCTCACACACAGCCCAGAGCACAATGCAATTAGCGTTTACACAATTATTCAACTGGTACAATATAATCAATGTCTCAAATCATCTAAGCGATGCTAAACAGTTTGAGACTCGAGGTTGGTTCACACCGGATTGGTGTCTCACGTTAAGGAGGGACGCCGTTGTGGCTCGGATATGTTAACTCCTCGCTTGGTATGAAGAAGGTCGTGGGTTGGATTACGACCCTGAAAGCTGCTGTATATTTTGAGTTTACATTTTCTCTATCCCTGTAATAACACACAATGTCTTTATGTTATTAATGCGTGTTGAGACAATATTAGTCGTGTGTATTGTAAGGTAGATCCTCACTCTAGATATATATCAGGCGCTTAATAACTTTAACCCACTTCAAAGTCAAAACACAGTTCCCATTTTTATCAAAAAAGCGTTCTCCCATGAATCGAAGTTGTGGCTTCAGGCCAAAGTCTGAAAGCAGACAATTAAAATATTAATCAAAACAAACCTTTACGAATAATATTAGTGACGAAAGACGTCCTACTACTACTAGGTATTAAAATTGCTTATATCTCTCTCTATGCCCTGTAAAATAAAACAACGCTCGGCACACACCACGAGTAGTCCCCCCCCCTAGTGATGCCATCCCATTCCCACCCGGGTTTATCGCCCAACGAGCGAGTGACCACGAGGGACGGCGCGCGTCACCCCGCAGCGTCACGTGACGCGTGTTCCCAGCACGCCTGCGGTGGAGCTCCGCCCTCTCGGCATTGAGCGCCACGCGGCGCGCGGTGCGAGGGACGATGACGTCAGAGAGAAGCTTGGCTCCCCCGCCCTCCCCACCAGTGCGCTAACCACTGCGCCACCACTCCACGCCACACTCGCACATGGCTCTCTATACACTAAAGACAAAGATACCCCGTGTAGCCTTAACAGACTGTTGGGGCAAGTGCTGTTAGTAGCGAGTAGCAACTATGAAGGCCGGCACTGTGACACACGAGGGAGTGGGTAGGCAGCACCACGCACAGAAATACACAAAGACAAAGACACGCACAGACAGTAACAAAGACACAAACACAATAACAAAGACACACAAAGACAAAGATACGCACAGACACAGTAACAAAGACACAAAAACAATAACAAAGACACAGAAAAGCATACACACCAATCCACTTACCCGAAGACAAAAATACCCCATATAGCTTTAAATCATGTGAGTTAAGTGCTGTTAGTGAGTTTCACCTATGAAGGCCAGCCTGGAGAGACCCACCTTTGTATCCCCAGGGGTAATGTTTACTCATCGCACCAGATAGTCATTTGAGGCTGAGTCGACCTAGGGGAGACCCAAGACCGATTCAGATAATAGTTATCAATGGTGTTGGTAAACCGGTCATGGGCCTTCCCTAGGTCGACTCAGCCTCAAATGAGTACCTGGTGCGGTGTGTAAACATCGCCACTGGGAGACAAAGGCGGTCAGGCGTGGTGCTGGCCACCCACCCTCTCATGTACCGTTACGGCCTTCATAGGTGCTCGCTAACAGCACTTGCCCCAACAGTCTGTTCAGGCTATACGGGGGATCTTTGTCTTTGTATATCTGTGTGTATCTGTGTGTATGTATCTGTGTGCGAGTGTGTCTGTGTGTATGTATCTGTGTGCATGTGCGTGTCTATCTGTTTGTGTGTGTGTGTGTTTGTATGTGTGTGAGTGTGTGTCTATCTGTGTGTGTCTATGTCGCCTTAACAGACTGTTGGGGAAAGGGCTGTTTGCAAGTAGCACCTGTGAAGGCTGTCACTCTTACACACGAGGGGTGGGTGGCCAGCACCAAAACAAAAATACACACAAAGACACACACAGACACAGGAACAAAGACACACACACAGACAGTAACAAAGACACACACACAGACAAAGGTATACAGACCAACCCACAACCCAAAGAAAATTATCCCCCATGTAGCCTTAACAGACTGTAGGGGCAAGTGCTGTTTGCTAGTAGCACCTATGAAGGCCGGCACTGTGGCACATGAGGGGGTCGGTGACCAGCACCACACCCGACCCGCCTTTGTCTCCCCAGTGGCGATGTTTTCACGTCGCAGCAGGTACTAATTTGAGGCTCAGTCGACCTAGGGGAGAGCCTGGACTGATTCCGATAATCGTCACTGGTGTTGGTGAACCGGTCATGGGCCTCCCCTAGGTCGACTCAGCCTGAAAAAGAGTTCCTGGAACGGTGTCTAAACATCACCACTGGGGAGACAAAGGCGGCCGGGCGTGGTGTTGGCCACCCACCCCTAGTGTGCTGTGCCGGCCTTCATAGGGGCCGTCCATAAATGACATCACGCGATTTTTGACCCCCCCCCCGCCTTCGACACACGGCGTCACAAAAGTCAGACCCCCCCTCAAATATGACGTCACAAAGTTCTGCCCCCCAAGAAAATAAAACATGCCTAAAATAGCTTGAAACTATTGTCATTGTAGTGCGTATTTAATGTGGCGCTGCACTCTGATGTTGTAGGAGAAAACATTTATAAAAAGTCTATTTAATTAAGTAGAACGTGTTGTCTATATTTATTTAAATTGCGCATTTTGACGTGACGTCACATTTCTCAAACCCCCCTCATCGTCACAAATGTCTAACCCCCCCCCCNAGGTGTGTGACGTCATTTATGGACGGCCCCATAGGTGCTCGCTAACAGCACTTGCCCCAACAGCCTGTGAAGGCTACAAGGGGATCTGTGTCTTTGTGTGCGTGAGTCTGTGCGTTGTGCCCGTTTCTCTGCACTGCTCACACTCCGTGCTCTCAGGACGCACGACTCAGATCCAGAATCCTCACTGAGTCACCATCACCCCACCACACACCCAGTGCGGGGTAGAGCGGTTGACTAAAGGAGTGTTGGGCGGAGTGCAGGAGCTCCATGGAGTCGGCGCGGTAAAACGACAGCAGCCCGCCTCCCAGTGC
This sequence comes from Lethenteron camtschaticum, assembly GCA_018977245.1. Taxonomy (NCBI): domain Eukaryota; kingdom Metazoa; phylum Chordata; class Hyperoartia; order Petromyzontiformes; family Petromyzontidae; genus Lethenteron; species Lethenteron camtschaticum. The sequence continues at coordinate 50,960 of WFAB01001881.1, read as the reverse complement.
AGGTGACACCCGACTCTCAGGGGAGCATCCCTCACCGGCACGGAGGTCACTACACCACCATGAATCACGTAGCAGTTGTTGTTATCTTTATATAAAATCCAGGATGAGTCGTTCCTTCCCAGGCTGCACTCTGTACCACTCCCTTTCCGTGCGATCGTCCCGTACGTGACTCCAACCTCACAGCCCCGCGCCGCACCCCCACGTCCACCTCCCAGTAGTGCTGACCCGACGAGAAGCTCTCGGAGCACAGGGCTTGTATATAGTGATCAAAGCGGTGTGGGTGGTCAGGGCGACCCTGGGAGACAATGGTCGCCGTCACCGTCCTGAGGTCCGAGGAAATCTGGAGGTTGTTGTTGGCCGAGTTTGGGTCCACAGTCGGTGAGCGTCCATCTGAAGTAACAATAATCACAGTAGCCGTGTAACAACATCACCACTATAACAATAGCACTCGTGCACTAACACACACGTGCACTACAATAGAGCAATTCATAATGAGCTTTGTTATACAACGTTGTAATGCGTAGCTATCGGTGTGATGACATGTAACGGGCACTTTGTCAATCCACTGCTGGATGAGGGCCTTCCTACACCGTCGGGGTCGCGGGGATATTTGACCAACTTCACCACGCCGGTCACCGCGCGTTGGCGAAGGCAGGCGGCGCGGCTGGCGAGAGCACAGAAGTACAGTACAGCGGTGCGTTTGTCTGCCCCGCCATCTACATTTTTAAAAGTCGAGCTTCAGTTCAATATTCACTGTGTAGTAGATGTAAAACATGTGATGATACCATCAAAATGTGAACTGCTCTATCTATTCTCATGCAAGGCTGAAAACTTAAAAGATATTAATTGCTTCCAACATGTATTTATTAAAATGTTTTAATTGAAATAGAACGATCAAACATAGAGCAATTGTTAAGTTTTTCGGTAAAGTCACATAGGTAAAATAATAATAATATAAAATAATGATAAANTAATAAAATAATAATAAAATAAAATAATAATAGCGCCAAAATAATAACCTTATAATAAAATAATTATAAAATAATAGTAATACAATAAAAAATACTAGTACAACAATAATAATAAAATAATAATAAAATAATACATTAATATTGGCGAAGTAATAATAAAATAATAATAGGATATTTTTTATAATAAAATAATAACAAAATAGTAATAAAATAATATTGCCTAATAATGCAAAATAATAAAATTATCTAATAATCTTACCTATAAACGTCACTTTTTGTCTGTCTGTCCGTCTGTCTGTCTGCGTACGCTTGCTTGCGAGGGATTTGGCGCTTGGGCCGTGGGGATTAGGACGAAAAAATTTGCCGGTGGGCACGCCCCCGACCCCGCGGTGAACATAGGCATTTCCGATTTTTCGTCTCTAAACTCTAAATTGGTCCGATTATCGATTTAGTGCGATTTCTCTTTATTTATTTATTTACTATTGCCGACGAAGCACGCCGTTGCGCATGCGCGAGACGCCGACCAGGGCGGTTGCCCCTGGCAACGGGCAGCAACGCCGTCGCTGCGGGGTGGACGCCATTTTTAATTCCCGTAAAAATATGCACGCATTAACACGCGACGCTGAGGTAAATTCATCAAAGTTTCACGTCCTCTTCACTCCCCCCCCACTCCAGTGTGCGCAATTACTATTATACGCTCTGTAGATATTAAATTATAGCGATTAGACAGTATTATTCTAGCGCGGGGGGGGGGGGNCGGCCCCAGCACCCAGCCTCCTGCCGGGTGGGCAATCTAGGCGAGGCTGGAGGCTCTGCACGGTACTAGGCCTCGACACCCCACACGTGTCAGGCGAAGACTTTGTGCTATAAACTCGATATACCCAGCGTTGCCCGGGTGGAAAATACATTTAAAATCTTCTGAAAACTTTAAAACATAACATACCAATGAAAATACAACTGTGTATTTAATTTTAAACCTGACCGTGACAAGAATCGATTCTCTGGTGAGCGTGAGTGGTGAGGGTGTGTTGTGAGGGTGAGTGGGGAGGGTGAGTGCTGAGGGTGTGGTGAGAGTGAGTGTGAGGGTGAGTGGCGAGGGTGAGTGTTTAGGATTTGTTATGATGGTGAGTGGTGAGTGGTGATGGTAAGTGTTGATGTTGAGGGTGAGTAATGAATAGTAAGGGTGAGTGGTGAGAGTTAGTGGAGAGGGTGAGTGGTGAGCGTGAGTGGTGAGGGTAAGGGTGAGTGGTGAGTGGTCAGTGGTGAGGTTGAGTGGCGAGTAGGAAGGGTGAGTGGTGAGGGTGAGTGTGGGGGTGAGTGGTGAGGTTGAGTGGTGAGTAGGAAGGGTGAGTGGTGAGAGTGAGTGGTGAGTGGGAGGGTGAGTTGTCAGTGGTGAGGGTCAGGGTTAGTGGTGAGGGTGAGTGGTGAGGGTGAGTGGTGAGGGTTAGTGGTGAGGGTGAGTAGTGAGTGGTGAGGCTGAGTGGTGATGGTGAGGGTGAGGGTGAGTGGTGAGTAGTGAGGGTGAGTGGTGAGGGGGAGTGGTAAGGGTTAGTGGTGAGGGTGAGTGGTGAGTGGTGAAGGTGAGTGGTGAGGAAGAGTGGTGAGGTTAAGTGGTGAGTAGTAAGGGTGAGGTGAGGGTTAGTGGTGATGGTGAGTGGTAAGGGTGAGGGGTGAGGGTTAGTGGTGAGGGTGAGTGGTTAGGGTTTGTGATGATGGTGAGTGGTGAGGGTGAGTAGTGAGGGTGAGGGTGAGTGGTGAGGGTGAGTGGTGAGTGGTGAGGGTGAGTGGCGGTTGTGAGTTGTGATTGGTGAGGGTGTGATTGGTGAGGATGAGTGGTGAGTGGTCAGGGTGAGTGGTGAGCAGTGAGGGTGAGTGTTGAGGTGAGTGGTGAGTGGTTAGGGTGAGTAGTGAGGGTGAGTGGTGAACGTGAGTGGTGAGCGTGACTGGTGAGTGGTGAGGGTGAGTGGTGAGTGGTGAGGCTGAGTGGTGATGGTGAGGGTGAGGGTGAGTGGTGAGTAGTGAGGGTGAGTGGTGAGGGTGAGTGGTAAGGGGTGAGGGTGAGTGGTGAGTGGTGAGTGTGAGGAAGAGTGGTGAGGTTAAGTGATGAGTAGTAAGGGTGAGTGGTGAGGTTAGTGGTGATGGTGAGTGGTAAGGGTGAGGGGTGAGGGTTAGTGGTGAGGGTGAGTGGTTAGAGTTTGTGGTGATGGTGAGTGGTGAGGGTGAGTAGTGAGGGTGAGTGGTGAGGGTGAGTGGTGAGTGGTGAGGGTGAGTGGCGGTTGTGAGTGGTGATTGGTGAGGGTGTGATTGGTGAGGATGAGTGTGAGTGGTCAGGGTGAGTGGTGAGCAGTGAGGGTGAGTGTTGAGTGAGTGGTGAGTGGTTAGGGTGAGTTGTGAGGGTGAGTGATGAACGTGAGTGGTGAGCGTGACTGGTGAGTGGTGAGTAGGAAGGGTGAGTGGTGAGGGTGAGTGGGTGGTGAGTGGTGATGGTGAGTGGTGAGGTTGACTGGTGAGTAGGAAGGGTGAGTGGTGAGGGTGAGTGGTGAGTGGCGAGGGTGAGTGGTCAGGGGTGAAGGTTAGTGGTGAGGTTGAGTGGTGAGTAGGAAGGGTGAGTGGTGAGGGTGAGTGGGGAGGGTGAGTGGTGGTTGTGAGTGGTGATTAGTGAGGGGTGAGTGGTGAGGGTGAGGTTGAGTGGTGAGGGTGAGTGGTGAGCGGTGAGCAGTGAGGGTGAGTGGTGATTGGTAGGGTGTGATTGGTGAGGATGAGTGGTGAGTGGTGAGGGTGAGTAGTGAGGGTGAGTGGTGAGCGGTGAGGGTGAGTGGTTGTTGTGAGGGTGAGTAGTGAGGGTGAGTGGTGAGGGTGAGGTGAGTGGTGAGAGTGAGTGGCGGTTGTGAGTGGTGATTAGTGAGGGGTGAGTGGTGAGGGTGAGCGTGAGTTGTGAGTGGTGAGGGTTAGCAGTGAGGGTGAGTGGTGATTGGTGAGGGTGTGATTGTTGAGGATTAGTGGTGAGTGGTCAGGGTGAGTGGTGAGTGGTGAGCGGTGAGGGTGAGTTGTGAGGGTGAGTGGTGAGCGTGAGTGGTGAGGGTGAGTGGTGAGGGTGAGTGTGAGGGTGAGTGCTGAGGGTGAGTGGTGAGAAAGTGGTTAGTTTTGAGGGTGAGTGGTGAGGGTGAGTGGTGAGGTTGAGTGGTGAGGGTTAGTGGAGAGTGGTGAGTGGTGATTCGTCAGTGGTGATTGGTCAGGATGAATGGTGAGTAGTGAGGGTGAGGTTGAGTGGTGAGGTTGAGTGGTGAGGGTTAGTGGTGAGGGTGAGTGGTGGTTCTAACAGTGAGTGGTGAGTGGTGAGGGTGAGTGGTGAGGCTGAATGGTGAGGGTGAATGGTAAGAGTGAGTGGTGAGGGAGAGTGGTGAGGGAAAGTGGTGAGGGAGAGTGGTGAGGGAGAGTGGTGAGGGAGAGTGGTGAGGGTTAGTGGTGAGGGTGTGTGGTGATTGATGATTTGTGAGTGGTGAAGGTGAGTGGTGAGGGTGAGTGGTGAGGGTGAGTGGTGAGGGAGATTGGTGAGGGAGATTGGTGAGTGGTGAGTTGTGAGGGTGAATGGTGAGGGTGAGTAGTGAGTGGGAGTGGTGAGTGGTGAGGATGAGTGGTGAGGGTGAGTTGTGGGTGGTGAATGGTGTGGGTGAATGATGAGTACAGTCAATATGCACTGCTGTAATCATAGCAGGTACACCACCACAGTATGTACTGCTCTCATCAGAGCAGGTACCACCACCACCACAGTATGTACTGCTGTTATCATAGCAGGTACACCACAGTATGTACTGCTGTCGTCATAGCAGGTGCCACCACACTCGGTATGTACTGCTGTTATCATACAGATACCACCACCACAATATGTACTCCTTTCATCATAGCAGATACCACCACAGCAGTATGCACTGCTGTAATCATAGCAGGTTCCACCACAATATGCACTGCTGTTATCATAACAGGTACCAACACAGCAGTATGCACTGCTGTAATCATAACAGGTACCAACACAACAGTATGCACTGCTGTAATCATAGCAGGTACCACCAGTCAGTATGCACTGCTGTAATCATAGCAGATTCCACCACAATATGCACTGCTGTCATCATAACAGGTACCACCACAGCAATATGCACTACTGTAATCATAGCATGTACCAACACAGCAGTATGCACTGCTGTAATCATTGCAGGTACCACCAGTCAGTATGCACTGCTGTAGTGATAGCAGGTACCACCTCAGTCGGTATGCACTTCTGTCATCATAGCAGGTACCATTAGTCAGCATGCTCTGCTGTTATCATTGAAGGTACCACCACAGTAGTATGAACTGCTGTAATCATACCAGGTACCACCACAATATGCACTGCTGTAGTCATAGCAGGTACCACCACAGTCGGCATGCACTGCTGTTTTCGCAGGTCCCACCATCACCAGTGAGTGGTTAGTGGTGAGTGTTGGTGTTGAGGATGAGTGGTGAGGGGTGAGGGTGAGTGGTGAAGGTGTGTGGTGAGGTTGAGTGGTGAGGGTGAGTGGTGAGGGTGAGTGGTAAGGGTGAGTGGTGAGTGGTGAGGGTGAGTGGTGAGGGTGAGTGGTGAGGGTGAGCGTGAGTGGTGAGGGTGTGTGGTGAGGGTGAGTGGGGAGGGTGAGTGCTGAGGGTGTGGTGAGAGGGTGTGGTGAGAGTGAGTAGTGAGGGTGGGTGGTGAGGGTGAGTGGTTAGGATTTGTGGTGAGGGAGATTGGTGAGGGAGATTGGTGAGTGGTGAGTTGTGAGGGTGAATGGTGAGGGTGAGTAGTGAGTGGGAGTGGTGAGTGGTGAGGATGAGTGGTGAGGGTGAGTTGTGGGTGGTGAATGGTGTGGGTGAATGATGAGTACAGTCAATATGCACTGCTGTAATCATAGCAGGTACCACCACCACAGTATGTACTGCTCTCATCAGAGCAGGTACCACCACCACCACAGTATGTACTGCTGTTATCATAGCAGGTACACCACAGTATGTACTGCTGTCGTCATAGCAGGTGCCACCACACTCGGTATGTACTGCTGTTATCATACCAGATACCACCACCACAATATGTACTCCTTTCATCATAGCAGATACCACCACAGCAGTATGCACTGCTGTAATCATAGCAGGTTCCACCACAATATGCACTGCTGTTATCATAACAGGTACCAACACAGCAGTATGCACTGCTGTAATCATAACAGGTACCAACACAAAGTATGCACTGCTGTAATCATAGCAGGTACCACCAGTCAGTATGCACTGCTGTAATCATAGCAGATTCCACCACAATATGCACTGCTGTCATCATAACAGGTACCACCACAGCAATATGCACTACTGTAATCATAGCATGTACCAACACAGCAGTATGCACTGCTGTAATCATTGCAGGTACCACCAGTCAGTATGCACTGCTGTAGTGATAGCAGGTACCACCTCAGTCGGTATGCACTTCTGTCATCATAGCAGGTACCATTATACAGCATGCTCTGCTGTTATCATTGAAGGTACCACCACAGTAGTATGAACTGCTGTAATCATACCAGGTACCACCACAATATGCACTGCTGTAGTCATAGCAGGTACCACCACAGTCGGCATGCACTGCTGTTTTCGCAGGTCCCACCATCACCAGTGAGTGGTTAGTGGTGAGTGTTGGTGTTGAGGATGAGTGGTGAGGGGTGAGGGTGAGTGGTGAAGGTGTGTGGTGAGGTTGAGTGGTGAGGGTGAGTGGTGAGGGTGAGTGTAAGGGTGAGTGTGAGTGGTGAGGGTGAGTGGTGAGGGTGAGTGGTGAGTGGTTGAGGGTGGTGAGCGTGAGGGTGTGTGGTGAGGGTGAGTGGGAGGGTGAGTGCTGAGGGTGTGGTGAGAGGGTGTGGTGAGAGTGAGTAGTGAGGGTGGGTGGTGAGGGTGAGTGGTTAGGATTTGTGGTGATGGTGAGTGGTGAGGGTGAGTGGTGACGGTTAGTGATGTTGAGGGTGAGTGGTGAATAGTAAGGGTGAGTGGTGAGGGTTAGTGGTGAGGGTGAGTGGTGAGCATGAGTGGTGAGGGTGAGTGGTTAGGGTGAGAAGTGAGGGTGAGGGTGAGTGGTGAGGGTAAGGGTGAGGTAAGTGTGAGTGGTCAGTGGAGAGGTTGAGTGGTGAGTAGGAAGGGTGAGTGGTGAGGGTGAGGGTGAGGGTGAGGGTGAGGGTCAGGGTGAGGGTTAGTGGTGAGTTGAGTGTTGTATAGGAAGGGTGAGTGGTGAGGGTGAGTGAGGAGGGTGAGTGGTGAGGGTGAGTGGTGAGGGTGAGTAGGAAGGGTGAGTGGTGAGGGTGAGTGGTGAGTGGCGAGGGTGAGTGGTCAGGGGTGAGGGTTAGTGGTGAGGTTGAGTGGTGAGTAGGAAGGGTGAGTGGTGAGGGTGAGTGGTGAGTGGTGAGGGTGAGTGGTGAGGGTTAGTGGTGAGGGGTGATTGGTGGTGGTGAGGGTGAGTGGTGAGGTAAGGGTGAGTGGTGAGGGTGAGTGGTGCGTGAGGGTGAGTGGTGAGGGTGAGTGGTGAGGGTGAGTGGTGAGTGGTGAGGGTGAGTGTGAGTGGTGAGGGTAAGTGGTGATGGTGAGTAGTGAGCGTGAGTGGTTAGGGGTGAGTGGTGGGGATGAGTGGTGAGGGTGAGTGATGACGAAGAGTGGTGAGGGTGAGTGGAGAGAGAGAGAGTGAGTGGTGAGCATGAGTGGTGAGGGTGAGTGGTGAGTATTGTCAAAGCCCATCGGGCTTTGACAATACCTTAGTATCTGTGTATATATGTGTAATAAAAGACTCGGACGCTTCTCTCTCTGTCCTGTGTCCTTTATTTGGGTTCGATCTCTTTTCCCTCACGGCACTCCCCTATATACTCTTCGCTCTGCAGCCCCAGGCTGCTGTCGCTCACGTAGCCCCTCTTAGCAGACCTGCTGCTGTCTCGTCGTGCAGACCCCCGCTGCCAACTCCGCCCTTGCAGACCCGCTGCTCTCTGCAGCCTTCTCGCTGCTCCTGCTGCCCCGGGGTCGGTCACCGCTGGCCGACGGTGCCGATCCTCGGGGTCCGTGTGTGTGGCGATCTCGCCACTCTCTCTCTCACACTCCGCCCTGCGTGGCCTCACACTTTCCCAGTCTCCGTTCACTCCCTTACTGCTTCCGGTTTCTCCCCTTATAGACCTGAACCCTCTCCCCCACGTGACGTAACTCCTCCCCCATGACGTCACTTCCGGGAGGTCGTTTACGCCCGCATTACACCACCCTCCCCCGTAGAGAAAATCCAGCCGACCTCGGCTGAACACAACTCCAACAAGCAATGCGAGCGAACACGACCGAATATATAAAAAAAAAGGACACAGAACACACAATATTATATCGAAAGAACAAGAACACAACACAATAATTAACGAAATGTGAGGGATTTTGAGCGGGTGCGGGTCGCCGGGCCGTCCCGGACGGTCGGCAGCCCTCCCGCCGAGCGGGAACGTGGCAGGGTTTTGAGAGCGACAGGCAGAAGTTCGTCTGTCGCTATTGGAGGCCTGGCAACGTCCCGGTCCCTCAATCTCGAAGGCGCAGCATCAGAGGCGTCCCGCAATCGCTTCCGCAGTGGGGTTGGAAGGGCTGCGGGTCTCAAAGGTTCCGCAGCCGTGTTAGGCGCACCCCGAGCTGAGTCTTCCTTTCCCTGCCGCGTCACGGCCGGCTCGTCTGTAAAAGGCACGACAGGCGCTCTTGCAAGGTCAGCAGGCACAGGCAAAGGCGAGTCGGCAGCAACAGACCCCGGCAAGGCAACCTCAGGAGATGACGCATCAGGTCGAGGGGCCACGTATGGTTTCAACCGAGATATGTGGACGAACCAACGCCGAGATCCGAACCGAACACGCGCCGACTGTGGGTTGGGAACCTCGATGAGGCGAACCGGCCCCTGCCATGGTTTATGTAGCTTAGGAGAGGTACCTGGCCGCACCTGTGGACAATGAAGCCAGGCCAGGTCCCCCGTTTTCCATGGGCATTCCCCTTTTGAACGTTGCGCACACCTCTCGTTCCAAGCCTGGGCTTTGGCCGTAGCCATGCGGGCACCTTCCCGCGCCACAGTGACTCGGCGAACGGTGTCCTGAATGTAATCAGGAAGAGGCTTAGCAGGTCCCCTCGCTCCGGTTCCCAACTGTACATTAATCGGCGGAACGTTTTCACGACCGTGCATAAGAAAAAAAGGTGAATATCCTGTAGCCGCGTGCGGCGTCATCCGGTACGCAGAAAGCACCCCAGGGATATGCAAATCCCAATCCGATTGTTTTTCACTAACCGTATGGCACAACATGGCGGACAGAGTCCGATTTAGCCGTTCCACCATACCATCCGTTTGTGGGTGGTAGGGAGATGTCCGAATTTTCTTAGTTCCAAGAGCCGCACACACCTCCCCCAACAATTTAGACGAAAAATTCCGGCCTTGGTCTGTAAGGAGCCTCTCCGGCGCCCCCTTGTCCATAACATACCCAAATAGAAAGGCGTCTGTGATAGACGCCGCTGACTGGTCAGGCAAAGGCCAGGCCATCGGCCAGCGGGAGAGGTACTCCAACCCTACCAACAAATATTTATTTCCCCTAGCGGATGGCGGAAAGGGTCCCAAAATATCTAACGCCACCAACTCATTAACTCGAGACACCTGAATAGATTGTATCGGCGGCACATAAGGATGTTTAGGAGGCTTACGGCGGGCACAATCGGGACACGCACGAACGTGTCCAACGACATCCGTCGTCATGCCGTGCCAATAGTAATCTCGCTGCAGCGTCAAAAGGGTCTTCTGCACCCCCAGATGTAAAAGCGTGTCACAATGCAGAGCCCTAATCAATTCGTACCGCAATGATGCAGGTACAACAAGACGCCAGCGTTCCTGTATCCCTTCCCTCCACATCAGCAACCCATCACGGAGAGCGGTTTCCGGCACACCCCCCGCACAAGGACCCCCACTCCCCTTCACAGGCCGCTTACGTAACGTCACCAAGGAATCATCCAACATTTGTTCCCGAATCCACACAGACCTCGGGAGATGTAAAATGCCATCAGCCGGTCCCCCATCAGCCGGCCCTGGCACAAGCGGAGCTTCAGGCATCTCGACTGCCAGCGCAACAGGCTGAGGGGGGTGCTGAATCGGGCCACACCTATGCGTCCCCGACGCACACGCGCAAGGGGATCGCTGCGGCATCCTGGAAAGTGCGTCCGCATTAGCGTGACGCACTCCCTTCCCATGGTGAATTTGGAAGGAAAATTCTTGCAGCGTGTCCAACCACCACGCCATCTGGCCGGATGGTTGGTCCACTTTAAGAGCATACTGCAAGGCTGCATGATTCGTGCGAACAATAAACGAACGACCGTACAGGTACGGTCGAAATTGGCGGAGAAAAAAACTATAGCCAAAAGTTCCCTGCGTGTGACGCAGTAGCGGGTTTCAGCGGGAGACAAAACCCGGCTACCATACGCCACCACGCGTTCCACACCCCCTTTTGACTGAGACAACACCGCCCCAATGCCCGTGTCACTGGCGTCCGTATCCAGAATGAAGGGATGTGCAAAATCCGGATAATCCAATGTCGGCGCCGTAGCCAATAGATCACGTAGGCCTCGAAACGCCGCCTCCTCTGGCGGTCCCCAAGCAAATTTGTGTCCTTTACCCGTAAGGAGATGCAAAGGCCTCGCGATCGTAGCAAAATTTGGAACAAACCTCCGATAATATGAGGCGAACCCCAAAAACCGACGCACATCCCCCATCGTGGCAGGGGTTGGCCAGTCACAGACGCACGCAGTTTTGTCCGGATCTGTGGCCACCCCGTCCACACTAACAATGTGCCCCAGGTAACGCACGGAGTGTTGCAGCAGGTGACATTTCTTAGGCTTAAATTTCAAATTAGCAGAACGCATCCTGGTGAACACAGCCTCCAACCGCGATAAATGCTCGTCAAATGTGCGGCTGAAGACGATAACATCGTCTAGATATATAAGACATGTCTCCCACTGCAACCCCGTTAATACCAACTCCATCAACCTCTGAAAAGTGGCAGGGGCCGCATTCAGCCCCATCGGAAGACAGTTAAATGGGAATAACCCCTGCGGCGTACGGAAAGCAGTCTTTTCTCGCGAGGACTCGTTGAGGGGAAGCTGCCAGAACCCCGAAGAGAGATCTAGCGTTGAAAAGAACCTCGCACCCGACAAGGCATCGAGAGAGTCGTCCATACGCGGCAGGGGATACGCATCTGCCACCGACACTTTATTTAATTTACGAAAATCTACACAAAAGCGCAATTTGCCATCTTTTTTTTTGACCAAAACAACAGGCGCGCCCCATGGGTTGTTAGACGGAGATATTATGTCCGCAGCCAACATGTCATCCACTGCCCCCCGAACATGCTCTCGCTCAGCCGGACTCATCCGATGCGAGTTTAACCGAATAGGGGCAGCGTCCCCTGTGTCAATGTGATGGTAAAGCAACGAGGTGCGTCCCAAGTCCAAATCGTCGGAGCTAAACACATCGGAATAGCTCAATAATAATTTACGAATCGCACAACGTTGTTCCCCGGAAAGAGCAGAATTCTCCCCACACAATTCAGCGATCCAGCGATCATCTGCAGCTCCGGGGCCCGAAACACCTCCAACAAAACCCCGGCTGGACAGATCATCCTGAGCTGTAAACGCAGTAGTGGCATGTGCCACAACGGTACCCGCCGGCACACACACGCTTTCGGTACCCGCGTTAAGCACCTGTAAAAACGGCTGCTGGTCTGGCCGGACAATAGTTTGTGCCCCAACCAGCGCTGATCCACCCGTGATAGTGGCGGATGGAGACAACAAAACACCAATCGCTCCTTGACGACCAGGTACAGGCTTCCGATAACGCAAAGGAATGAGCATCTGTGAGCCAGGTGGAATATCAACAGACACCTCGGACAACGCCTGCACCTGGCCGACAGGAGCAGGTCGCCCCCAGAGCGACGGCAAAAACGCAATTTTACGGCCTTCCGGTAATTCAATGCAGTTCTCATTAATTCTAATTAGAATGGGCATTTTGGCCAGAAAATCGGTCCCCAACAAGCAAGGAACCGCAAGAGACCTCGAAATTAACACAACTCCCGAGGCCGACACTCCCCCGATAGCGATGTTAGCGTCCACCTGGCCCACAATGCCCATGCTACCCCCGTTCGCGGCGATACAGGAAGCGTAAGCCGGACTCACAGCCTCTGGTGGGATGTTCAAGAGATGAAATATTACATCGGAAATAATGGTCGCGGACGCTCCGGAATCTACCAAAATCCGTACGTCCACCCCTTGTATCGACCCAGGTATGGTGGACGAACCGGTAGCGGCCGCGACAACCCGCCGAGCCAACTTACGCCACTGCGTTACCGAGCGACAAGGCGCAGTCAATGGCCTCCCGTAATTAACAACACCCGGATCGCATGACAACGGTGATGAGTGAGGTGTCAAGCCTTGCCGGGTGTCTGGTGCGCACCGACTTGCCTGTGCTGGCGAATCCTTTCTTGGAGCGGCCGCTGTCGAGGCCTCCTGCTGGGGTGGACCCGGAACGCGGGCCCAGCAGTCCCTGGCGTAATGGCCCTTACGGCCGCAGCGGAAACAGTCGATGTCGTTGCGCCTCGCTGCGGGCGCCCCGTCCCGACGCGGCCGTGTCGGCGGCGCAGCCCGCGGCCCCGGCCCACTACGGCCCGGCCACGGAGCAGTGGCAGCCGACAGCTCCTGCGGGCTCCTGTCGTCCGGCACATAAACTGCCTTCTTGGGGTCCCAACCCAAGGCTCCCCCTTCGACGATGGCCCCCCCGTCCACGCCGTAACTTGCTTCCACCGGCGCAGGTTGAACTGGGCATCGAGACATTTAGCCGCAGCCCGGGATGTGAGCTTCTCGTGACCACACACCGGCATAGGAATGCCGAGATCCCGGGACAACTCCAGCATCTTCCCCAGGATGAGAGGTTTCAGCAGGTCAGGCTCCGTCTCCGGGTATGCAGCCATAGCCAGCTCCAGTACCGCGCCCCTATACGCCACCGGAGACTCCTCGAGTGCGCGTTGTTGTTGCACAAACCGGAGATGAGCATCATCCGGCGGCTCGTAAGCGTCTGCCATTTCGTCGAACACACCTCGCAATGTTTTCTTCTTCGCGGCTTTGATAGAGCGAAAGAATCTCACGGACTCGTCATCAAGAAGAGTCGGAAGAACTTCTAATGCTTCGGCGTCAGTCCACCTCACCGAGCGTACCGCTGCCAAAAATCTGCAGGCGAACGCACTCCAATCGCCCCCGATGGAGAATTCTTTGACAGTCGTTAAGTGACGACTGCGACTCCTTGGCGTGCTCCCTCCAGCCGCTGACTCATCCGGTGGCAGATTCAACATGGCGTCGCAACGTGGTGTCGACAAGATGGCGGCCTTCCGCCGCGGAGGGCCCAAAATGGCGGCTTCCCGCCTTTCCTCGTGCGCCACGCCCAAGATGGCGTCTTCGTGCCGCGTGGCCGATGGCGTCGACAGCGAAGACAACCCGGGCTCCTGCTGACCGCCAACATCTCCCTCCGACGCCGCTCTCGGCGTGACGAGCTCACACAACTGTGCAAATACGTTCTTGAGAGTTTCAAGTTGCTCCGCCATCTGGCTCCATCTTAAATCCACATCCTCTGGTGCAGACGGGTCCGCCGACGCGGCGACATCTTGGACCCCCGGACCCGCACTCGTCCCATTATGGATGTCCTCCTCAGCCGGAGTCAGGTCCACCGCAGGAGGAAGGTCATCGTCGTCGGAAGATGAAGCCGATGCCGGAGACGGAATATTCTTTTTCTCAGTTGTTTTGCCATGCCGTTACACTTTTGACACCAGTGTAATAAAAGACTCAGACGCTTCTCTCTCTGTCCTGTGTCCTTTATTTGGGTTCGATCTCTTATCCCTCATGGCACTCCCTATATACTCTTCACTCTGCAGCCCCAGGCTGCTGTCGCTCACGTAGCCCCCTCACTCCTCTATATACTCTTCGCTCTGCAGCCCCAGGCTGCTGTCGCTCACGTAGCCCTCTTAGCAGACCCGCTGCTGTCTCGTCGTGCAGACCCCCGCTGCCAACTCCGCCCTTGCAGACCCGCTGCTCTCTGCAGCCTTCTCGCTGCTCCTGCTGCCCCGGGGTCGGTCACCGCTGGCCGACGGTGCCGATCCTCGGGTCCGTGTGTGTGGCGATCTCGCCACTCTCTCTCTCACACTCCGCCCTGCGTGGCCTCACACTTTCCCAGTCTCCGTTCACTCCCTTACTGCTTCCGGTTTCTCCCTTATAGACCTGAACCCTCTCCCCACGTGACGTAACTCCTCCCCCATGACATCACTTCCGGGAGGTCGTTTACGCCAGCATTACATATGTAAGGTTATTAAGAAATATATTTTTCACCCGGGCAAAGCCGGGTACTTCTGCTAGTAATAAAATATATTAATAATATAATAATATAAAGTGATACAGTAAATTTAGCTGTGACGGTACCACGTGAAGACGGAGACTTGTGTTGCCTCAGAAACGTCGTGATTTAATTGAGTTATTTTCATTAATAATTTTATTTATTTATTTATTTTTACCTACGTGACTTTACCAAAACAACCTAAGAGTATGAATCCTTGCAGTCACGAAAGCTTCCAATCTAAATTAATTGTTAAGTTAAATCAATAAAGTTCTAATAATAAAAAATAAAACATTCCAATAAGAAAGTAATAGGACTTTTCAAATCGCAGCCTTTGCGATTTGCTAATTGCATTGTTTCAAATTGCGAATTCGATTTGAAATCGATTCATCGTTCAGCCCCACTGTGCAGTAGTGCCCGTGCGAGGCAGTGGATCACAGCAGCAGCAGCAGCGTGGATATCAACACCGCCGCAGCGTCTCTGTGTGTGTACAACAAACACAAACATCTCCCGTGTGTCACCTTTCACAGGCTGTAGGGGCAAGTGGTGTTGGTGAGCACCTGTGAAGGCCGACACAGCACACGAGGTGGGTGTGATAGTGTAGTGATGTACACTCGTGTGTGTGTGTGTGATAGTGTGTGTGTGTGTGATAGTGTAGTGATGTACATTCGTGTGTGTGTGTGATAGTGTAGTGATGTACACTCGTGTGTGTGATAGTGTAGTGATGTACACTTGTGTGTGTGATAGTGTAGTGATGTACACTCGTGTGTGTGTGTGATAGTGTAGTGATGTACACGTGTGTGTGTGTGATAGTGTAGTGATGTACACTCGTGTGTGTGATAGTGTAGTGATGTACACTCGTGTGTGTGAGTGTAGTGATGCACACTCGTGTGTGTGTGATAGTGTAGTGATGTACACTCGTGTGTGTGTGATAGTGTAGTGATGCACACTCGTGTGTGTGTGATGGTGTAGTGATGTACACTCGTGTGTGTGTGTGATAGTGTAGTGATGTACACTCGTGTGTGTGTATGTGATAGTGTAGTGATGTACACTCGTGTGTGTGTGTGTGTGATAGTGTAGTGATGTACACTCGTGTGTGTGTGTGATAGTGTAGTGATGTACACTCGTGTGTGTTTGTGATAGTGTAGTGATGTACACTGTGTGTGTGAGATAGTGTAGTGATGTACACTCGTGTGTGTGATAGTGTAGTGATGTACACTGTGTGTGTGTGTGATAGTGTAGTGATGTACACTCGTGTGTGTGAGTGTAGTGATGCACACTCGTGTGTGTGTGATAGTGTAGTGATGTACACTCGTGTGTGTGTGATAGTGTAGTGATGCACACTCGTGTGTGTGTGATGGTGTAGTGATGTACACTCGTGTGTGTGTGTGATAGTGTAGTGATGTACACTCGTGTGTGTGTGTAATAGTGTAGTGATGTACACTCGTGTGTGTGTGTGTGATAGTGTAGTGATGTACACTCGTGTGTGTGTGTGATAGTGTAGTGATGTACACTCGTGTGTGTTTGTGATAGTGTAGTGATGTACACTGTGTGTGTGAGATAGTGTAGTGATGTACACTCGTGTGTGTGTGTGATAGTGTAGTGATGTACACTCGTGTGTGTGTGTGTAGTGATGTACACTGTGTGTGTGATAGTGTAATGATGTACACTCATGTGTGTATGTGATAGTGTAGTGATGTACACTCGTGTGTGTGTGTGATAGTGTAGTGATGTACACTCGTGTTTGTGTGATAGTGTAGTGATGTACACTCGTGTGTGTGTGATAGTGTAGTGATGTACACTCGTGTGTGTGTGTGATAGTGTAGTGATGTACACTCGTGTGTGTGTGTGGTGTGTAGTGATGTACATTCGTGTGTGTGTGATAGTGTAGTGATGTACACTCGTGTGTGTGATAGTGTAGTGATGTACACTCGTGTCTGTGTGTGATCGTGTAGTGATGTACACTCGTGTGTATGTGATAGTGTAGTGATGTACACTCGTGTGTGTGATAGTGTAGTGATGTACACTCTGTGTGTGTGTGTGATAGTGTAGTGATGTACACTCGTGTGTGTGTGATAGTGTAGTGATGTACACTCGTGTGTGTGTGTGTGATTGTGTAGTGATGACTGCGGTGTATAAACATCGCCACTGGGGAGACAAAGGCGGCCGGGCGTGGTGCTGGCCACCCACCCCTCGTGTGCCGTGCCGGCCTTCATAGGAGCTCGCTAACTGCACTTGCCCCTACAGTCTGTTAAGTCCAACGTATCGTTATTTATTGATACGTGTTCTTTTGTAATTAACTTGTTGTTGCCTGTGTAGTGATTTACACGGGCAACCAAGCTTAAGCGTTGGTCTGGCTGTCTGATAAACATCTGAATATTAACACAGAATCCTAAAGGTGCCTTTGATTCTGAGAGTTTCAGGCATTAACAATGAACCATAAGAATATTTAAGGTGTCTTGAGTCTGGATCTCCCAGCCTCAAGTACGGTACGAACAATGAATCCTATTAAACACAACTATACCGTCTGTGTGTTAAACAAATACACGCAAAATAGCAACAGCACCTCACTCAAATATTACACTCGGGTAGTGTTATTAGAGCTCATGTAATAGTTAATTTAACTCGTTTAATTAAACTCGTTTAATTAACGTCTAAGCAATACAGTGGTGTACATCGGCAGTGGTAATTTACTGCCATGCATATATATTTAAACACATTTTATCTGAGTCTGGCTCTGTGAGTGCGTATGAACGCTGAACCCTAACAATTATCAAAGGTGCATCAGTCTGGATCTAACAGTCTCAAATCGCAATAATCCTCTGGAAGTGTGGTCATGAGATTCAGGTATGATTACTGAACACTATGCATGCTAATTGTGCCTTAGAGCAGCTACGAATTGACTCATCTGTTACAATGGAATTAACACTTCACCCATTCCTTATTCATCAATGTTCAAAGAATCCGAATGTTTCACGATTTTACTGAGAGGCTCTCCTCATCCTTATCCATTTCTCGTGTAATAACGGGTGATATAACAGCCACACTTAACCTATATGACCTAGTGTGGGGGAGAGCTGGTGGGAGTGCTATTGGACATCTGAACTTGACAATGAAAGCAGCATAGCGTGTGTCCAATCGGGAAAGTTTTCAATCAGTTCAGTGGCACCTATTGTGTAAAATTGTTCATTTCCATGAACACTGACACATTCGAACAAATCTTCCGATAAGCACAGTTGGCTAAGTATGTTGAAAAATAAGTTTAACATATATACACATACACAGAGACCCACAGACACCCAGCCCCATAGAGACCCACAGAGACCCATGTATTAGCACGGTTGGCTACGTACGGTGCAAAATAAGTTAATTATTTTGCAAAATAAATAATTGTAGAGTAGTATGACGACATGACGTCATGTGTGCTGAAGGCGGGATGACGTCACGTCACAGGGGATACTTAAGGGGGACCCCGCGACAAAAGCGGGGTCGTTGTGGGAGCCCGGGATGGTGAGCGTCTGAAGGAGGTTTCTCCTGCTCGTGACCGGACGGTGTTGGCTGATCCCTCGCCCGAGTTCTACGAGAAGCAGAGCCGAAGATACAGCCAGGGTAGGGCTCAGAGAAGTCTGCAAGAGCCGGCTAGGTTTACGTGGAGTGCTGCTCCCCTTGGTCGGGTGGTGTTGGTTGACCCCCCGTCCGACCCGAGTGAGAGGCCCAGAGATAGCCGAGCTAGGACAGATAGAGCCTGAGGTCCGAGTGAAGGACCGAGTATAGTGACACCTATCTCTGGTGTGTTTGTTAACTTTGTGTTAATAAACCAGCGTAAGCCCTTACTAGGAAATCTGCTTCCGAGTCGTCGTGCACCACACAACACATACATACAAATAACATTTAACAAAAGCTGAAAAGTGCGTCAATAAGGATGGAGAAGTACACACTTGTAATTAAACTGACAAGACAGAAAGTGGAGCCCGTGCATAAGGGAACACATGCAAGTCAGATATAATATAAGCTACTGAGAAAACTATAAAAAATCGCATTTGTCAATTAAACTGCCTTTAAAGGAAAAATATAGTAGTGGACGTTTCAGGCAATGGCCCTTTTTCATTTCACGTGTATGATTATATGTGTTCTCTGAATAATATGTTGAGTTGTTTTGTTATTTGTGATTGTGCACCAATGCCGACGCAGCGCCAGCATCACCAAACCATTTGTAAGTAAAAAAAGTAGGGGCACTAGAGAATGGCTTGATGCCGACATCACGAGAGATTAGTGCCAGAAAGATGTGGTCACTACTTGAGCATATTGGCACTACTGATAACAAGAGGAAGTGGAAACAAATTACGAAATATGCAGTGGACACCTACTTCGGGCTATCTGCCAATGGATCGTGATGATGATTGACTCATAGAGACTCAGAGACTCAGTGATCCATAGAGAGACTCACAGATCCAGAGATGTATGGAGAGCTATAGATACTCCTTGAGACTCATAGATACCCATTGAGACTCGTAGAGACCAATAGGGATTCTTAGAGACTCATAGAGGAAGACCTAACACACAATGAGAAAAGATTTGTGCCAGAAAGATGTGGCACTACTTGAGAATATTGGCACAAGACAGAGGAAAGTGGAAACAAATTACGGAATTTGCAGTGGACACCGACTACGGCTCTCTGCCTATGGATCATGATGATGATGGTGGAGTGCTCAGGCGGGACACATCGCCAGAACGGACGAAGTCTGGTGGTCGACACTAATGATGGAGCGGCAGCCAATGGTGAGTGCTCGCCCGAGAGATGGAGCGACGATGTGAGTGCATTAAGCTAAAAGGCCTCTACAAATATAAAATTAGTTAAGGAGAAACTACATCATTACCCGTAGAGGCATTCATCCAGCAGTGGATAGATCATGAATGATGATGAACAATTCGATGATGTCATTACTCCTGTGCGACAGAAGCTGAGTTGTCTACGTTATTGAGCTCCACTCTACCTCCACCACTAATATCGATGCCCTCACCACCACTTAGTGGCGAATGGCGGTTGTCTCCTTCTATATGTCCGTGTATGACCTCTGATTAGCACGGTTGGCTATGTACGGTGGAAAATAAGTTGAACATACATACATAGGGGTCTTGACCGTGTGAATGTTAACTCACATGGTGCAGACAGCTTGAGCTTCTCAATGACTCCACTCAGCCAGCTCACGTCACCCAAAGTCAAGTCACTCGGAGGAGCGGGTGGTGGGGGTGCTCAGTCCTAAGCACACGGGGGAGGGAGAGAGGACTTGACACGATCACGTGTTAACACGTAGACAACAAACAGTGCAGACACAGCACTGATACAGCACAGGGTAGATGAGTAGAATAAAATCACTCGAGGGTAGAATCCTGCAGGAGGTGGGCAGGGTAATGTTCAATATTATGTTTATTTTGATTTGTAACACGGTTGGTCCCGCTTAGCCAGTTGCCCGGCTATCTTACAAAGGAGATCCATAGTGCGTGAGCACGGCTACAACAAAACAAAAATGTCAACGTTGCAGATAATAAGTACAGGGTCCCTAAGGAAAATTGCACAACTATCGACAGAGGAAGATTGGTGCGTTGAAGCATACAGTATAATATACACAGACACGGGAGACAGAGAATAGACACGGAAACACTTGTGCTCAGCCACTGTGTTGCTAAACTCTGCAAAAATATCCCCCCTGACTTTAGGTGGCAAAAGCCATTTTGAAGTAAAGATGCTATATAATGGGCTGTACCACCATAGGGTACAAGTTAGATATACAGTAGCAGAAACCAATAGTAGTAGAGACCAACAAAGGAGGTGGAACAAAGACATGGACACAGGAGACACACAAAGGCCTCGCGAGAGAGAGAGAGACAGACATGGGGATAGACACAGCAACACTCGACGATTTTTTGCCGTGTTCTTCAAATCCCTCTCCTACTAACGCATTCATATGGTGAGCAAACCCAGCCTCAGCCTGTGTTCGTGCACTAAGGTACCTCTCTGTCTTCTTCATATGACCCTGTGGAAGAAAATATGGACAGGGATTGATCAATAATATAAGATAAATTTAACGATAGATGGACAGGAGTGTTCAGAGTTTATTATTGTATTAATGTACAACACGATGAGAATAGGAACCAGGGTAAGAGCATTCATGGGATGATGACCAAAATAAGGAAATGCCGGCGGTAATTAAAGAGATCTTGGAAAATAAACAATTTGATTAAAATAAAAATGTGTGAATGGAATGAAGATGCACACAGACTCTGTCTTTGTGGGTTAGTCACTTTGTTATCAGTACGTGTACTGTAAGTGTACTGATACGTGTTCTTTTGTCATTAGACCTAAAATAATATAACTTTATCAGCACCAAGGCTCCGACAATTTCAATGCAGGAGGGCGTTTGGCACAGTTTGGCCTCCACTATCGCAGAGTGCGGTCGTGTCGCTACCGTTCTCTGTGGTAACTACAATGTTTGAAAAACAAAGGCGCTATGCCTCTCTGAATACAATTTACGCTAACTGCTAGCGTGTTCCAATATTCAACGGTGAATGGGAGCCACGCTGCAACTTGCAGATGTCTGAGACCGGAAAAGGGTTAAGCACCGTATTGTCGGACACTAAATTTATCTTATTTCTTCACACTAAACGTCCATGAAATTTCCTTGCTTGGTCTTTATTCCCAGGTTCCTATAACCGTGTGTTCGTTTTTATTTGCTGTACTATCGAAGCTGTCAGTAGCCAGTCACTGTTTGTTCCAAGTCTTGGGGCCTGTGCTCGCAACCATAGTTGAACACACAAAGATGTGTTCATATACGTGAACCCTTTAGCCAGGAGTTTCTCTACTGCTGAGGGCTCTGTCAAACTGGGACACTCGCCCTGGCTCCGCGAGCGCTCTACCTGCAGGAACGTGAGCGAGTCCTTCTCCTCCTGCAGAGTGCGCAGGCGCGTGGCTGCTGCCTGGAGCTCGCTGATCTCGCGCTCGTAATGAGCGATGTTCTCCTCGATCCGGGACAGCAGCTCGCGCCCCTTCACGTCCACGCGGTCCAGAGCTGCCCTCTCGTCCTCATTCAGCGTTGCCCTCATGCGGGTGAACTCACCTGCGATGCGAACCTTGGTCAGGGCCATGGAATCCTGCAAAGGGCGTGTGATGGATTCTATCAATTAACTTTTTCAGAGCCCTATTACCAGGTGGGATAGTGGAGGTAGGTTTGCTACTTTTTCCACAGACTAAACCCAGGCATATTTAATAGTTGGCTCAGGTTTATCTAAACCATGCAGTATAGTGTAATAAAGTTCAAGCCAATATGACCACATTCCATTACAAATCAATTCCTGGTTTAACACGTAGCCTTTCGCGACCAATATCCATAAGATATGTTTTTGGGTTAGATCGCGTAGATATATAAATGTGTCGTTAAAACCCACCACCACCCGACACAGCCAACAAGTAAGGGTTGTCACGTAAACAGAACATGCCAATTCGTCACTAGTACAGCACACTGGTTTGTTGGAGAGCCAAGCCACATTTACAATCTGAGTACGATGTATCACCAGTAATTACAACTAGCTTCATCAGGCGACAGCCAGCTTTGTGGAGAAGTCCACCGGTTTCGATCCTTATATAGAGGCATAGATGTGGTGACCACACTTCTGCGCTCTTGCGCAAAGTGGGGTGGGGGATTAAAGATGCCAAGGTACATTATGCGAGTCCTTTGATCTTGTCCTTCCTGTCCATTGTGTGAATTGGCATGTTCCGTTTACGTGACAACCCTTACTAAATTTCGATTTAAAGCTTTCCTGACTGCAGGGATTCACCTTCTTGGTTCTTTCGGTAAAGTCAAATAGAAGGGAAATAATAAAATAATAAAAATAAAACATAATAAAAATTCTCACGACGTTTCGGCCACAACGCAAGCAGCCGTCCTCAGGTGAAGAACAGGTCTGTCGGAAAGACAGCGTCTGAATGACACCACCAGGCTTGGCAGCGTATATTTAAGCTGGGTTGGAGGGGGAAAAGCGCCTTGACAAAGGAATTTGTATTTCAAGAGGAATTTAGCATATTTAAGGGAAATACAGATATGGGATTAGTCACTACTTGTGGAATGTGTAGGAGGTGGGCGGGGGGTTTCAAAGTCATATTATGTCCGTGCAGGATTAGCACATCAAAGGGAGGGAGTAAGGTTAGCATTAATAAAGGGAAGGAATGTTAATAGTTTGGAGCTGCAGCAGCTAACCACCACGTAAAAAACTAAAATATAAACTACATCAGTATCATCAATATACTAAATATACTCTCCAAAAAGCTGAGCTACTAACAGTAAGTCATACATTACAATTCGCAAAAAATATAATATGTCTCCAGCTAAACTGTTTCCTTACATCACACGGGTCTACCCCGTACTATATACTGCCATAGACAAACCCAACATTCAATTATATACTGCATTACTATACACCACCCTATACCTTAGACTATACATTGTAATATTACATTGTATTATTCTACCCACCCTACTGTATACCATACTGCTGTATATTCACTATACAATTACGATACTACATATTACCTTATACATTATATTAAACATTACACTTTTATACTATTTATTATACAATCTGCTATACACTATACCATTGACCGTCGCGTGAAAGGTACTAAGAGGAAGCAACAAAATATGTCAATGGGAGAGTGGTGGTAGGAAACTTGTAGCGGAGCAAAGAATCCATTCCCTGCGGAGAAACCCTTACTAGTTGGCTGTATCGGGTGGTGGTGGGTTTTAACGACATTAATATATTTACATGATTTAACCGAAAAATAACCCTCTATTATGAAATCAATTCTTACCACCCGAACACTGAAGCCAACTCCCAAGCTGTGCAAGTCAAACCTGGGAAGTTGTCAACCCTAATGAGGAGGGAGTTGACCAGCGCAACTAAGTATGGCCACACTAGCCTCATTGGTTAGCACGATGTTGGGAAGCCTTCATCCAGAGGTGTTTTGATAATGATCTGCAAATTATTAATACAATCGATAAGCACACAAGTTGCCTACTTAAGAGATCTGTCTGCATTTGGTAATGCATAATTTTATCACCATTGATTCAGTACATGCAAACTCTGGACTTGCTTTGACATGGAGTATCCCATTAGCAGTGTCAGGCTCGCTTGAATCAATGCTGATGACCTGCCAAAAATTATAGGCAATTACCCTATTTTGTATATGGATCTTAATCAGATGCAAAATTATATGATGCATGAACCACTCCAGAGTTTCCTGTACTGAATCAATACTTCTTAAATTATGTACTCTCAGTTTGTGGGGCTGATGGAATATTTCTTATTTGCATAAGTTTTACATAGAGACATATCTGAAGATGTCGTGTCTGATTATCTGTTTGTATTAATATTCTCCACAACATGGTTATTTTGTGTAAATTATTAATACCACCAGGTGACTTGGTGCCCTCTTTAACAGCAGCATTTGCTTTGCAATGGAAATCTATGCAGGTGACGACAAAACAACAAGCGTATAGCGATATCGTTGAAGACATCAAATGTAGACGCAATTACGTAATTATCTTTGTCATTAAAATGTACGACACCGATACTCAATCACGAATGCACGATACATTCATGCGAACTGAAATACAATTAAACAGGTTTTAAATCTCCATAACGTATACATTGTGTCTGATTTATAGTGGTTCCTGCATTCACTGTTGTGACGAACATTGTGTACAAATGGACAGTGGACAATAATAATTGTAATTTATTGTTTTCTGGGAGAGAGTTAATGAGTGTGCGAGAGATAACCATACGGGTAAAGAGTATTTATAGGAGGGGGAGGAGCTTAGACGTGGAGAGCCAGGCACTCTATATAAGGAAAGACCACGTGACCCACAATTTTGCGAAGAAGAATTGAACGGGAGCCACGTTCGTTGCCAGACGAAGGGACAGCTTCCACAGGAAACTTGTCAAGAAAGAGCTTTAAAGGTGTCAGCCGGATGGCACATAATCTCACTCCGGTCCACTTACACTCGGAGAGTTGTAAATAAACACAATGATGTACGATACACAGAACGAGTGCATATCTATCCTCATCACCTTTCAGGAGTCCGGAGACACAACACCAACTCAGGTCTGTGTCTGGTGGACAAGAACTTTCAGGTAGGACCAGGCGAGACTCCACGGAGTGGGACCATGCTGGGAAGAAGCCCCTGAGTTGACACCGTGGGAGCAATCGGCAAGAGAGCCACGGCGGAGGAGTGCTTACGGGAAGGGGAGTCTCGTCTCCGCTAAGTTTCCAGCCCCTGTTGGAGGTGCAACTGTGGATGACTGGTGGGTGGAAGTCTCAGAGAGAATCTGCTCTGTGGGAGGCTACTGGGTGCCACGGTGGCGAGATGTTAACCACCTCGCCGAGTTTGCAGGACATCGTGGGTTGATCCTGACTCTGACGCCTACTGTATATTTGGAGATTGCGTGTTCCGTGGATTTTTATTTGGGTCCTCTGGGTTTTCCCTCCACATTTAGAATCAACATCACGCGTTTATAGTATTTGGCTGAAATAATTGCCTACGTGATAAGCCAATTCGTTGGAATATCATTTATGATAGCCAGGTAACTTATGAAAAAGGGGTTTATAGCTCAGTAGCCCTTACCTGGAAAATATAAACATAGATTCGGTTAATAAAAATAACCCATCCTCTCTAACTGCATGCTCTATGAGATGTACGAACTCTGTATAGTATTTTTAAGAAAACACTCTTACTGCACACTGCCGTGAGTGCACAACCATATGATGGTGTACTCTGTGAACACGTGCATTCTGATCGGGTGAACCTGCGTGCGGTATTGTCTCTGCTCGCGAGGAGATGTAATTTGCGAGTAGCACGCTATTTGATTACCACACCCTGCTGGGTCGTTGTTGAGGATCGGGTAATACAATTCTGAAGCCTACAAAGCGTGGCAGTGCATGTCAAATCGCTCTACCCCGACCCACAAGTTGCACAAACTGAACCACATTCCAATATCCGCTCCATTTCGTAACGCCAGACATATCTCTTCAAGGTCGCATCTCGTGTTGTAAAATTTAACCGCCGATTTCTAATTGTATTTGTTTTATCTGTTGGTTTTTAATCCAATCTAGTCGTTACACCATACTGTGCTATTTTATCTCATTGCAAGTCATTCGAATCATCCTGAAAAATGCGTTGCAGTCTCACGAGATATGATTTTTTTATAAATGTTGCATTTATTTAAATTTAAATTTCAAGCACCATAACCATAACACTGCAATATCCTGCACCATTATTACACGTTGACTCAAGACTGACAAAATTCCACTTGGATCTACGGAATTTTCCTCACACGGAGAGTCACAGACTCCACGCAGGGTGGAGGTCACAGGGTCACAGAGCCCACACGTGTTACCTGCACGTCCTTGTGAGCGGCCTTCATCTGTCCCACGGACACCTCCGCCTTTTCCTCTTCTCCTCCACCGCTCGCGTCTCCTCTTCGACTCCACTCTGTAAGAGACGAAGTCACTAGAGGAGACTCCACTCGCTGAGCGGCCCCCTCTCAGCCCCACTCCACACAGCCATCCACTGTGATGGCCAGTAAGTCAGCCTCTACTGACTGAACAGTCTGAAAGGCAAGTGACAGTGGAGAGGGAATTGGCCCACACTGATGATTTACATCCCATATCGTTATGCCCAGCGTCTATTAGCTCTAGTTGTAACGTTTGTCTGCACCTGAGTGGTTCTCACTCTATGTATTGCGCCTCACCTTCCGTGTTTCGTGCTCTTTCTCCAGCGTGATGACATCATGTCCTCTATGGTCTTCTGCGATGGTGCAAACCGTGCAGGCCAGGCCCTTGTCCTGCTTGCAGAAGAACCTGTAAGGGTCTCCATGCTGCTGGCATCTTCGCTCCTCCAGGTTGACAATAGGAGCCACCAGGACGTGGTCCATCAACTTGGGGTTTTCAGATGAGGCTTCAGGTGGGACTCACAGAAGGAAGTCTCACACCTGAGGCAGGTCTTCACTGCAGGAGTCTCCCCATCACCACAGCCGTCACAGAAGACAACTCCGGCCATCCTCTCTCCAACTCTGCTCCACCAGGTTGGCGAGCGCCACGTTCCTCTTCAGCTGGGGTCGCTCAGGGAAGGCCGCTCGGCACTGCGGGCAGCTGAAGCTGCTCGCTGTCTCCCAGGCACCGTCCAGACACCGGAGGCAGAACGAGTGTCCGCAGCTCAGCGTGGAGGGCAGTCAAACGTGCCCAGGCAGATGGGGCAGCTCAGCTCACTGTCGACACAATCACTGGGAGACGCGCTCGCCATGGCCCATGGCTTCACTCGGACTCAGTCGCTCGCCGCGGCTCACAGAGGAGCTATCGCATCAGCAGCTGCTCACACAGCGGAGACGAACAAGGAAATGAACTTGACTTCACCTGCAGTTAAGTTATAAATACCTCGAGACACGCCCTGGAATGTTCCACACGGCGGCCGCGCTCACCTGTGTAGACGTGGCGTTACAGTCACGCACTGTGAGCTAAAACTTATTTTTGTGTTTAGTTTGTTGTCCTTCCCCTGCACTTCCAATTAGCACGGTTGGCTACGTATGGTGTGGAAGAAGTTAAACATACATAGCTTTGACCGGTCTCAAGTGATATAATACTTGTACAACAAAACCCAGCAGCAGCAGCAGCCAGGGACACAGCGATAATGGTTTGTCCCACAGGCTGATTGACTGCAAAGGTCAGGCTGTGTGCATTGCACAATGGAACCGCACCTTGTACAAACATTCAGATTTAAATGTTAACTTGTTTTTTTCCATCTGTGTTTTGTCATTTTTTTCTTGCAAGGCCTGTTTATTTAAGCTTCGCAATCTGTAATCGTCTCACATCTTTATCAGCTAATATTTTAACAACTGGCTTTGTGCGTCCTCTGTTCATCTGTCAAATATGTTTTTGTTTTTTATTCCTACGACACCGTTTTATTCTGGGTGGACGGTGGTTGTACGTATGTTGAACTTCTTTCACACCATATGTAGTCAACCGTGCTAATCGGAGGTATGTGAGTGAGTGGGTGGGTGAGTGTATCTTGAACTTATTTCGCAGCGTACATCGCCGCTCGTGATAATCGAAGGTGGGTGGTGGTGGTTGAGTAAGTGGGGGGGGCGGTTATTTGGTGAGAGGGGAGACAGATGGGCAGGAGGATGGCGTGAGGGTGGGCGAGCAGGCGGTGAGGTAGGGAGGGAGGGTGGCTGGGAGGGGCATGCGGTAGAGTTAGTGGTTACTTGGGTGGGTGGCCTCACGCATTACCACAGCGAACAGCCCCTGGCTAAACAAACATCGTGGTTCATTTAAGCTCATTATATGACTTTCACCGTCCATTTTCCTATTATGCGTAAAAAATTAGGATTTAAATCTTAATAACCTAACAAATATATATTCATCACCTATTGTTAATGTTAAGATTTTACATCCTGGAATCGCTGAGTTTGGACGATTCTATAAAACCTATTTTTATTTTACCAGGTAAGGCCCACTGAGGTATATAGCTCTTTTCAGAAGCGACTTGGCCACAAATAATAGCTCAACGATGTGGCTTATTATGCGGACATGTCTAGCAGCCAAACACTCTAAACGCATGTTTCTAAGTGTGGAGGGAATAATCGGAGGATCCGGAGAAAAATGCACGCGACCACGGGGAGAGAGACAAACTCCAAGTATACGTACAGGTGTCAGGGTCGGGATCGAAACGACGACCTCCTGTATACCAGGCGAGGTAGTTAACATCTTCCAGCCACCGCAGCGAGATATAAAATAATGACAGAGCAGCGACAACGAACAAGGAAACGAACTGACTTCACCTGCAGCTAAATTATAAACATCACGAGACGCGCCCTGGAATGTTGCACGCGGCAGCCCGAACTCACCTGTGTAGACGTGGCGTCACATTCACACACACAGTGTCAAGGTTAAAGAGTCGAAATTTATCTGTTTTTACAAAACCCCACGGTAACCATGAAAAAGATTATGGTTTGTCCTACAGACTGGTTACACCGGCTTGGGTGAAGCTCGAGAAACGGTGCCTTAATGCGGCGAGAGAGTTTGTGTACGTCTGAGAAGCTGATCGCTATACCGTCGAGAGCCTAGTGCTCTCAGAAGGGTCACCCAAGGCGGGAAGACTTCAGTGGAGACGTCAGACAAAACCCGTTTCGAAAGGTCCCCACATGACCTTTTCAAATAAATTGTGATCCAAGAAAGCAACGGGAAATTACTTGGATTATTTCTCCCTTGAAAACTTCAATGATGACAAGCAAAATCAACAAAGGCCCTGAGTATCGGCGTCCTTTAAATAGGACAGGGGTGCTAAGAATCTCCGAGCTTGTGTCAAAGAACCCTTTCAAAGTAGCAACTTGGAACGTTAGAAGTTTACTTCAAGCAGGAAAACTAGCCAATGTCATACAAGAAATGGATCGACTTAAAATCAACATAATCGGTCTAAGCGAAACTAAATGGCCTGGAACAAAAAGTTTATATCAAGCGAACACCACATCTTCTGCTCCGGAGGAGAAGAAAACACCAAACAAACATACGGTGTCGCCTTTATAGTACACAAGAAATTAGCGAATAAAGTCAACAACTTTACCCCAGTATCAGAACGAATAGCACTACTACAATTAGCAGGCAACAAAGTCAACGTGAACATTTTACAGGTTTATGCTCCAACAGCAGATAAACAAGATCATGAAATCGAATCGTTCTATGAGCAACTAACCAACACGCTGAAGCCGCTGAAGAAGCAAGACATCACTATAATCCTCGGCGACTTCAACGCCAAGGTTGGCCACGGTCGAATGCAGAACATTGTCGGAGAACACGGACTAGGAACAAGGAATGAACGAGGCGACAGACTGGTTCAATTCTGCCAAGAAGAACGTTTCAGTATTGCTAACACGTGGTTCCAATTACCACCTCGACGACTGTACACGTGGACCTCGCCGCAAGACTCCGACAACAACATCGTCAGGAACCAAATCGATTATATCCTAATTAACATCAGGTTTAAGTCCAGTGTGATTACAGCAAAAACCTACCCTGGAGCCGATATATCGTCAGATCATAACCCAGTAACAGCTACAATAAGACTCAAATTGCGATCAATACAATGTACAAAGACGAGACGAGCAGACCTGGAGAAACTGAAGAACAGCGCCGATAAAAGACAAGTACAGCAACATCTCAACGATAGCATCCGCTCAATAACAACAGAAACAGCAGATGTTCAGGAGTACTGGCGCTCGTTCAAACAATGCATCACAGAAACAACAGAAGTCATGCTGGACATCAGCCACCGAAAAAGAAACAAGGATGGATGACACATTATATTCTCGATTTAATGAGCAAACGAAGAATGTACAAAAATAACGACTTGGAGAAGTACAAACAAATGCAACAGAAGATCAGAGAAGCAATCCCACAGGCAAAAGAAAAGTGGATGGAAGAACAATGCGCCGAGATTGAAGAACTAATAAAAAAACATGACAATTTTACTCTGCACAAGAAGCTCAAAGAAGCTGGTAACATCTACAGACCAGCCCCAACAGCTACCTTGTATGCGGACAATAACCAACCAATCCTAAATAAACAAGAAAAATGGACACCTGGACAAACTATATACACAAGCTCTATGGCGCCGCGAGAACACCTGCAGAAAAAGACCAACAGATGTCGAAAGA
Source organism: Lethenteron camtschaticum (assembly GCA_018977245.1). NCBI lineage: Eukaryota > Metazoa > Chordata > Hyperoartia > Petromyzontiformes > Petromyzontidae > Lethenteron > Lethenteron camtschaticum. The sequence continues at coordinate 20,786 of WFAB01001881.1, read as the reverse complement.
CGCTCTACACATTTTAACATCAGAAGTAGAACATGCAATCAAAACAGCTAAGTCAGGCAAAGCGTGCGGGCCCGACACAATCCATGTAGAATTGCTCAAACTATTAGACAGCAACAACATACGACAACTGACTAATTGGTACAATCAAATATACAATGGCAATAAAATTCCATCCGACTGGCTACAATCCATCTTTGTGGCCATACCAAAGAAAGCAACAAGCCGGAAATGCGAGGACTACAGACTGATAAGCTTGATGAGCCACGTGCTGAAAGTCTTCCTGAAGGTGATCCAACAGCGCATACGCTCCACATGCGAAAATGCATTGAAGAACACACAGTTTGGCTTCTGTAAAGGACTAGGCACAAGAGAAGCAATATTCTGTCTACAGATACTACTACAGCGATTCTACGAACATCAGAAAGAAGTGTACATCTGCTTCATAGATTACGAGAAAGCCTTTGACTCAGTCGACCACGACCGACTAGCAGCTCTATTAAAACAACTGGGACTAGATAAAGACGACATCAACTTCATCATTGCTCTTTATTGGAAGCAAACAGCCCAACTCCGATATGACAACGAATTGACAGACCCAACACCAATACAAAAAGGTGTACGACAGGGCTGCCCACTTTCACCCAGTCTTTTCAACATCTACTCGGAGCAGATTTTTGATCGAACACTAGCAGATAAAAACATTGGTATTAAAGTCCATGGACAATACATCAACAACATCAGGTATGCTGACGACACTGCACTGCTGGCCAATTCAGAACAAGACCTACAACAAATCTTGGACGAGGTTGCCACAGAGAGTCAGATATGGGGCTTACGAATTAATAAAAAGAAAACAAAGGTTATGAAGGTCAGCCGAACTACAAGCGAAATAACAATCAAGCTGGGCAGCGAAAAATTGGAACAAGTACACCGATTTAAATACCTTGGTGTAATCATTGACGATCAGTTGAACCATGAAGTCGAAATCAAGAGCAGAATTTAACAAGCAAGGCAAGCATTTATTAAATTGAAAACACTCCTTGCAGACCGCAACTTGAGTACATCACTGAAATTGCGCACACTGAAATGCTACATCTGGTCAATTTTGCTGTACGGAGTAGAGACGTGGACACTGACAACAACAGCAACAAAAAGGCTCGAAGCTTTCGAGATGTGGCTGTATCGAAGAATGCTGAAAATCCCATGGACAGCCAAAACCACCAATACACAAGTTATGCAAGATATGGGCACTGACAGGCAACTGCTGAAGACCATCATTAGCAGGAAGTGTTACTACCTAGGCCACATTGCCCGAAACGACCACAAATACCAGCTATTAAAGAAAATCCTGGAAGGAAAAATCGAAGGGAAAAAACGACCAGGACGGCCAAAAACGACATGGCTTAGTAACATCAAAACATGGCTACAATTAACAACAGCACAAACTCTACACGCCGTGCTAGACCGGGACCAATATCATCGTGAAGTCGCACACGCCGTTAGGCAGCACTAAAGAAGAAGAAGGGTGAAGCTGGGGTTTTCACTGTAAACCGCACTGTGTACATTATTATTTAAGCTTTTAAACTATAAGTAGACTTTCGCGACCAATATTATTCATTAAACGTATTTTTGGGTTAGATCGCATAAATATGAAAGTGTCGTTTAACCCGCCACCACCCGACACAACCAATGAGTAAGGTTTGTCACGTAAACAAAAAAAAATTCTGGCTAGGCTGAGGCTGTGCGTTTTGCCCAGCAAACCACACCGCTGTCAGTTCATATTCAAGGTTTACAAAAAAATAAACAGATTCCCCTAATCCAGAGGGTTCAGAAACCAAAATAACAAGGAGACATTTTTTATTAGTTTTTTACAATTCGGTAATTACAATGAAAACCCAACAACTCATTATTTCAAGAGCCGCAATGCAACGTGGTTTAAGTACGAGAGACGGTGCTGGTCGTGGTCCTTGATAAATAAAAACGTCTCACAAAGCAGCCGTCCCTCAAAGAGCCGCACGCTGCTACGGAGCCGCAGGTTGCAGAGCCCATGCCCTGAACCAACTGGCGTGACCGGCAAGTAATCATAATTTAATAATTATAATTTAATTGGAAATTGATCATAAAAAAAGATGTAGCGATTTTTTTAGATTTTTATCTATTAATAGCTTAATTATTAAATAAGTTTCCTACTGACACTTAAATAATCATTTAATAATAAAACAATTTTGTTGTAATAAAATGCAAAAAAACTCTAATAATAAGATAATTAATGAATACTGATTACATAATAAATCAGTAATGGTAATTTAATAATAATATAATAATTATAATGTACATTTACTAAGCGCCCTTAAACAATCGCTCTCGGGTGATATGCATGGTAATGCAGAAAATAGTGAACATCACCCAAGGAAAGAAGTGAGAAGGACATTTGAACATCACTAAAGGGAGAGCCATTTTAAACAGAGACGGCTTTAGTGGAGATGTGAAGATGAGCGTGTCTCGGAAGTCCCCTTGACCTCGAAGGGCAACGAGTTCCAGAGTTTAGGTGCCATAATTGCCAACTCACCTCCACGTGTGTAGCCTGGAGACGGTGGGACGGTGAGCAATGCACAAGCTGAGGATCTTGACGATCTTGATGTGATATTCGTGGCTGAAGGAGGTCATGGATGTAGGGAGGAGCAAGTCAATTAATGCGAGGGCGAGTTGGTTGGAGCTGCCTTTTTCACGTTTGTGTCATTGCCTCTTCCTTCTGCGAGGATCTGTTTATGCTTTGCAGTTTTTCTTGGTCTCATTCTCTCCTTCTGAAATCTGTGAAACGGGTTTATTGTTGGGGAGATGTTCTCCCTTGTGGATGGCGGCTGGTGAGTAGTGTGTGTGGATGGTGAGTGTGTGTGGATGGTGAGTGGTGGTAGTGTGTGTGGATGGTGAGTAGTGTGTGTGATGGTGAGTAGTGTGTGTGGATATAGGTGGTGAGTAGTGTGTAGATGATGATGGTAAATATGTTTGTATCAAGGCTCACAGACAAGAAAAAGGATTTTTAATGACTTTACACGGGGTTACAAACCTCACGAGGCACCCCATGGAATGTGCTCAGATGTTCAAGGAATGTAAAACAAGCCCCGCATCACACAAACCTGTCTAGATGTACCTGTAGATTCGCGCCGTTGGCTTTAACCAGTGCCAACAATGGACTTTGCAAGAACATGATCACAATCGTAAAAATAACACATCCTGAGATGTGGGCTTTCATTCCAAGCAGTCGCCTGTGATTAAACGCGGTTCTCCGGTGAAACGAGTTGATGGTTTAAGCCTCATTATCAATTCCAGGCATGACCATACAGAGTTTGTTATTCGATTAATTTGGTCCAAAGTCCAGCTCTGAGCATTGTAGAGTCGTGGTTTGACCGCCGTGCGTCAAACATCGACAATGCAGCTGGGTGGGCTGGTAATTGCTGCCTCCTGGTCGAGATGAGAACAGCATTTGGCGATGCATCGTAGGCGGTGGTGTGCAGGTACAACTAACACAACACATTTACATAACCGTGTTCCTAACCTCCGATAGGCACGGTTGGTTACGTATGTGCGAAATAAGTTCAAAATACATGCAACTATACGCAATATTAAACACGACACGACGACAGTATACACTACACTACACACCACACACGATACACACTATAGACCACACACGATACACGATTATACACTACACTAAACTACGATACAGGACACCAATATACTACATTGATTACATTGACAACATACATACGTTCTGTAAAAAACGCCAATATATTCGTCCTGCATCAGGTGGAGAGATGTTATCTGCCTCACTTCGTATGCATGAGTCCATGGGTTCGATCCCGACCCTGACACCTGCATATTTGGAGTTTGCACGACACACTGGGTCACGTGGAGACACACTGGGTCACGTGGGGACACACTGGGTCACGTGGGACACACTGGGTCACGTGGGACACACGGGTCACGTGGAGACACACTGGGTCACGTGGAGACACACTGGGTCACGTGGAAACACGGGTTACGTGGAGGCACACTGGGTCACGTGGGACACACTGGGTCACGTGGTGACACACTGGGTCACGTGGAGACACTGGGTCACGTGGAGACACACTGGGTCACGTGGAGACACACTGGGTCACGTGGAGACACACTGGGTAACGTGGAGACACACTGGGTCACGTGGAGACACACTGGGTCACGTGGAGACACACTGGGTCACGTGGGACACACTGGGTCACGTGGAGACACACTGGGTCACGTGGGACACACTGGGTCACGTTGACACACTGGGTCACGTGAGACACACTGGGTCACGTGGGACACACTGGGTCCACGGAGACACACTGGTCACGTGGTGACACACTGGGTCACGTGGGACACACTGGGTCACGTGGTGACACACTGGGTCACGTGGGACACACTGGGTCACGTGGTGACACACTGGGTCACGTGGAGACACACTGGGTCACGTGGAGACACACTGGGTCACGCGGTGACACACTGGGTCACGTGGTGACACACTGGGTCACGCGGGACACACTGGGTCACGTGGTGACACACTCGGTCACGTGGTGACACACTGGGTCACGCGGTGACACACTGGTTACGTGGTGACACACTCGGTCACGTGGTGACACACTGGGTCACGTGGTGACACACTGGTCATGTGGAGACACACTGGTCACGTGGAGACACACTGGGTCACACGGAGACACACTGGGTCACGCGAGACACACTGGCTCACGTGGAGACACAATGGGTCACGTGGGACACACTGTGTCACGCGGTGACACACTGGGTCACGTGGAGACACACTGGGTCAAGTGGTGACACACTGGGTCACGTGGTGACACACTGGGTCACGTGGAGACACACTGGGTCACGTGGGACACACTGGGTCATGCGGGACACACTGGGTCACGTGGGACACACTGGGTCACGTGGAGACACACTGGGTCACGTGGAGACACACTGGGTCACGTGGAGACACACTGGGTCACGTGGAGACACACTGGGTCACGTGGGACACACTGGGTCATGTGGAGACACACTGGGTCACGTGGAGACATACTGGGTCACGTGGTGACACACTGGGTCACGTGAGACACACTGGGTCACGTGGTGACACACTGGGTCACGTGGAGACACACTGGGGTCACGTGGTGACACACTGGGTCACGTGGTGACACACTGGGTCAAGTGGAGACACACTGGGTCACGTGGTGACACACTGGGTCACGTGGTGACACACTGGGTCACGTGGAGACACACTGGGTCACGTGGGACACACTGGGTCACGTGGTGACACACTGGGTCACGTGGTGACACACTGGTCACGTGGTGACACACTGGGTCACGTGGTGACACACTGGGTCACGTGGGACACACTGGGTCATGTGGTGACACACTGGGTCACGTGGTGACACACTGGGTCACGTGGTGACACACTGGGGACATGAAGACACACTGGGTCACGTGGAGACACACGGGTCACGTGGAACACATGGGTCACGGGGACCACTGGGTCACGTGGAGACACACTGGGTCACGTGNAGACACACTGGGTCACGTGGGGTCACACTGGGTCACGTGGTGACACACTGGGTCACGTGGGGTCACACTGGGTCACGTGGAGACACACTGGGGTCACGTGGTGACACACTGGGTCACGTGGTGACACACGGGGGTCACGTGGAGACACACTGGGTCACGTGGGGACACACTGGGTCACGTGGGGACACACTGTGGGTCACGTGGGGACACACTGGGTCACGTGGTGAGACACATTGGGTCACGTGGAAATACACTGGGTCACGTGGAGACGCACTGGGTCACGTGGGGACACACTGGGTCACGTGGTGACACACTGGGTCACGTGGAGACGCACTGGGTCACGTGGTGACACACTGGGTCACGTGATGACACACTGGTTCACGTGGTAACACACTGGGTCACGTGGTGAGACACACTGGGTCACGTGGAGACACACTGGGTCACGTGGTGAGACACACTGGGTCACGTGGTCACACACTGGGTCACGTGGAGACACACTGGGTCACGTGGGGACACACTGGGTCACGTGGTGACACACTGGGTCACGTGGAGACGCACTGGGTCACGTGGTGACACACTGGGTCACGTGAGTGTAACACACTGGGTCACGTGTCACACACTGGGTCACGTGGTGACACACTGGGCCACGGGGAGACACACTGGGTCACACAGAGACACAGTGGGTCACACGGAGGCACGCGGGGTCAAGTTGAGACACACGGGGTCACAGAGAAACACATGGAGACACGGGGACCAATGGAGAGTTGGCTGAGGTGCAGTGTTTGTGTGAATAAATGTGCAATGTGTGAAGTAAAGATCGCTCGGCTTCCACACACTCGTGCGTGTGTGCGTCCGTCCGCGTGCACGTACACGTGTGTGTGGGAGCGTTAGCGCTACGCTGTGAACCCGACCACCCGAGTTCGATTCCCGCTCGCGGCCACCAACATCGGCGACAATTATCTGAGCCGGTCCCAGGCCTCGCTAGGTCGACTCGGCCTCAAACGAGTACCTGGTGATGCGGTGTGTAGTTAAACATCGCCACTGGGGAAAGACAAAGGCGGCCAGGCGTGGTGCTGCCTCCCACCCCCTCTGTGTGCCACAGTGCCGGTAGCCTTCATAGGTGCTGCTACTAGCTACTAACAGCACTTGCCCCAACAGTACCACGCCCGACCGCCTTTGTCTCCCCAGTGACGATGTTTGTTACACCACCACCGCTACACCAGTTACTCATTGAGGCTGAGTCTACCTCGGGAGGCCCAGGACCGGTTCAGATAATCGCTATTACTGGGTGTTGTGGCCGTGAGCGGAACCAAAACTCGGTCGTCAGGTTCGTAGCGCAGCGTTAACTGCTACACCACCGCTGCCTTTACGCATACAGTACACATGGTACAGTACACACGGTACAGTACATACAGTGCACAGTACAGTAGTTCCACGTTTGACCACGTGGCCACACACAAGTGAACTCAAACCGCGTTCTGTGTCTCTAGCCGCGCACACAGTGATACCGCGTTCCTGGAGCTTGTTCGTATATTGAAACATCGTATAGTGAATAACTTACAACATTGGTGCCATGAGGTTGCGTTCCCAGCCTTCGTGACTTACCATTAACACGATGGACACTTCATAACTTACTCTTCGTATTGTCAACAAAGGCAATTTCTATTGAACGTGATATAATTTATACTGTACAGTATAAAAAAGTGAAGACATGCAAAGCGTGAACCCATTATCAGTGTTATACTCTTAGGTTTATTCGGTAAAGTCACGTAGGTAAAAATTTAAATTAATAAAAGTAAAATGAAATAAAATAAAAATCACGACGTTTCGGAGGCAACAGGTGGGACCGTCACAGCAAATTACTGCATCAAGAGTATGAATCTTGCAGTTACGAAAGCTTCAAATCTAACCATTATCAGTGCCCTGCCACTGTAGACCAATGAACTTATTGGTCATCCCGTGCCCCTTATAAATCTCGTTCACCTATAAACGCGTACCTACACTATACATACACTACACCACTAGTACACCCCACTATACACTTTATACACCATATACCTACATTATATGGTCCTCCTGGTTACACCAGCCACAGTTAGTATCGTGCAGAGTGGGTGGAGGGAGGGAGGTGGGTGGGGTAAGCCGGGTAGGGAGCTGGGGAGGGGCTGGGTGGGGGGGCTGGGTGTGGAGGGGCTGGGTGGGGAGGGCTGGTCACCCTGTGGTGCCCTTATAAAACTCAAGTTTAACCTACTCACGCCGACTTTGCCCGCTGTTGTGTTTGTACCCCCTTTTTATTTTTTAATTTTTATCTTATTATTATTTTTTTAAAGAATATTATGCCAACATATATAATTTTTTTNCGTTAATAGACACGGGGCAACTTGGGATCGAACACAGACGCGCGGAAAACCCGTTTGTCCACTTCCACAGATGCGCGCATACCTATTTCAAAGGCTAAAGGGCATGAAAGAGGGCAATCAATGTCATAAAAACTCCCCGAATTTCACACAAGAGGAACAAGGGAGGGGGAATGGCAGGGGGGTTAGGATGACATCCATNAAAAAAAAACCCTTTGATAAATACAAAACCAGGCCACGAATATATATATAATTATATTCTTAACAAAGAAATAACATTGATAACAAGAAGCACAGAGGGTTTAGAACCATGCTAAATAAACAAGTTACCAACTTAGCCATGAAGATTAAACAAACATTATCTATCCTCACTCCAATTGAAACCAGATACAGTCTGCACCAGAGTCGCGATTCATCAATTGTTAATTAAATACTGACCTTATTTACTTTAAATAATTTCTACGCGGCCGGGCCGAAGCATCAAAGAATAATTATGGCATCAGGGCACTCCAAAACAAAATCCCTAGCCGGGATATCAGATTAAATAATCACAAGAAGTCAAATAATAAGTACGGAATTAAAGTGGATCTCCTAGGAGAATCAAGGGCGGAGAAGTCTCTCATAATCAACCAAACGCAACACACCATGAGAAGCGAGCAACTCACGGCCATCTTTGTCTTCCCGAGAGGATCTCCACACACACCAAAAGCCAGGAGATTGCCCCAATAAAGGCCGGAACAATGACTCAGAAAGGAAATTAACACATGCCCCGAAGATAAATAAATAAACACGCGCCGGGTGCTCCCTCCAGAGCTCACAACCATCTTTGTCTTCCCGAACACGAGAGCAGGATTTGCACACGCGAGCAAATAACATTTCCATGGGACATCGGGTCACGATGAAATACCGTGAACACGGTTACGGCATAACTTGGGTCGCTTGCAATCAAATCACTATGAAACCAAGCAGCAAATAAGTCGCATTTCAACTTCCAAACCAAAACAACTTGAGCTGTGTGAGACAAAAGATAACGCCCAGAGTAAGGGAGGGGATCATTAAGCTCGCTTAACGTGTAGGTTTTCGCGACAAATATTATTCAGAAACAAAAACATGGATTAGAATTTTTTTTATAACTCTATGCGAACGCGAATCGTCGGTCTGGTTAATGGATAACTTAGGTGGCGCCGTCGCGAGGCCCCCACCCCTCCTTCCAGAATAATTACACAGCTGTGTCTTCAAAGCTAATAAACAACGCACACGAACAAAGAGAAAAGTTATATGACACAGCCTTTGAACAAACTCGGGAAAACTGAGTGGATTTTCCCGATATAAGCCGAGGCAAAATCCATTCAATTCATCTCGGCTCCGGGGCTTCGGCCCCCACCATCTCGTCTCGGGCTTCAGCCCCCACATCTCGTCAGGGCTTTGGCCCCACCACAGATCTCCACGGGGCGTCGGCTCCATCCCTCTCGTCGCCACCAACGAAGAAGCTTTTCGTCATCCAGAATGACGAGGTTCGCGGGGTAGCGACGTGCAGCAACAAGCCGAGGTCTGCACCACCTGAGAAGAATCGCTACCCTGAGTCGCCGAGCTGCGAGTGAAGCTGACGGAGACTCCAGCTACCACTCCCGAGCCAACAAAGACACCAACGTCCACCCTGCAACGAACGAAGCATTGCTCCTCGTCAGAGTGATGACCAGCGAACAACCCGCAGGACAGGCGGAGATCGCCAAGCGAGCAAAGCAAGAGCGCGAAGCAGTGGAGAAAGCCTGATTGAACGGCTGTGAGGAGGAGGACAGCGCCATCGAATGCGCCGTGTGTTTAATACTCACACCCAGATCAACCAGCATCAACCAAAACCGACTCGTCATCCCGCAGTGGAGAAAGAGAGTCAAAGTCTTCCGAACGAGCGCCGCCGTCAGAGCTGCAGAGAGGCGCCATCGCGCCGTCAGCTACCAGGACCGCCAAGCGCCGCCGCTCAACTCCCTGCGGAGAAAGTCGCGTCTGCAATCCGCACGGGCTGTGAGAAAATCTACGAACAGGGGTATCCGCTTCCACACACAGGCTCAAGGAAGCACAGAGAATATCTTGTCAAACCAGTTTTCTTTGTCACAGAGTCTCGCCGAAGAATTATTTAAACAGAGCCAGTACTCCCTCTCACAACACGCATCCACCCACCCTTGTCTCAAACATTTCGTTAAAAGGATTTTATACTTGCCGATGAATCTATTGACATACTTTCGCCTCTGGGGTATAATAAGTGCTTTATTACCGCCATACGAAGTGTGTCATGCTTGTTTTCAAACTCGGTCAGTCGCCGATTGTGATCGATACATGGGGGAACTAACGATATGCCTGGTGAAAGGTAGAGGTTACGATTGTTAGAAGTGTTTTTAGTCATTCAATTTCGTAATTGCATAATCTCGCAAATGCATAAGTTTTTGTCATTCATATTAGTTAATTGCATAATCTTGCTCATGAATTATTGACGCATGTTTGACCTGCATGATAGAATATCACATGCTTGTTAGAATAAAATTGTTATCACAGAAGCATATCGAGTGTTCCTTCCAAGTCCATGCAAAACTGTCTTATTCTTGAGAACTGTAGCCTGTGATGAGATATGAAACTGGAGACCTAAAATAATATAACACACTAGGATAATCGGTAAATGTTTAATCAATGATAATCGTGTTATCCTGATTGATACGACTCTGGATAAACGAAACTAAGCCTAATTATCATAACTGCACACATTAACATAATCGCAAGCATCCGCATAAATTACTCCGTGATTATCATAATTTATGCATTTTTTGGAAAATTAATAATTTTATTATTTTAATCGAAATTTCATAATCCAACATATACAACACCAGCACTGTGGGGGGGGGGGGTGACGTCACCACTGACGCTGCTGTGACCCAGCACTGTGGGGGGGCAGGGGGTGACGTCACCACTGACGCTGCTGGGAACTTCCCGCGAGGGCGCCACGTGACCACGTGGTGCTCGTCAGGAGAAAGTGGTAGAGCAGCAACAACAACCACCACAACAACCACAACAACCACAACAATTACCAGTACAACAACAACCACCAAAATCACCACCACAACAACAGCCACCAGGGGAGGGGTAAAGGTGGGGGGGGGTTGTCTGGGGGGGGGCTTGGGGTTGTCACGTGAGCGGAGGGACCCCTTTGGGGTGGGGGAGGTGGGGTGTTGGGGTCACGTGGGGTTCATTGTTTCACTGCCGGCACTGGTCCAGAGTTGCGGAACGAGTCACGAATCGCGACCGATTCCCAGACGCCGTTTGGGTCCCTGCGCTGCCTGGAGCGGTGTTGGTGCGCGCCACGCGAGGACGCTGCCACTCCACCGCAGGGATTCGCGGGGCGCGCTGAGTAATGAAAGTGCACGGGAGATTTCAAAAGAGGCTGCGGCCAAATCAACCCGGAATGTCGCCGATTTTCTTTTTCCCAGATCTCGGAAACTGCACAAGGATGAGCCTGGACCGTAGCGCTGTGATTGGTGAGCCGCGTGCACGTCGGAGTGCGGTGTGCAGATTACGCGTTGTGCCTCTCTCCGATGCGCTTTCAGGTTCTGCCCCTTGTTGATCAGCGCGACGTCTGTGACGTTCCCTCCACGTGCTGGGAGCATCGTCAAGATTTGAAGCTTCTTCAGTTGAAAGCTGAAACGTGGGAGCATTGACAGCTTTCATTCTTCGTTACGGTGGAGCTGAGATTCCAATCATAATTGTTAAGTTATTTAATCAGCTTCATGATACTCCTCGAGCAATGGGGTAATAATTTGCATATTTGTTCAAGTAAAGAGACATTGACTGGACATGAAGGGACTAGCTTTTGTCCTCTTCAATCGATCTTCAGTCTGCGTGCCAACGTCGCCCTCACTAAAATGGGCATCGGTGCACATCACAGCAGCACGGGAACGGTACCGGGCCACAGAGCAATGGGAATGGAAAAAAGAAACCCGTCACGACCTCAGCAGCAACCATCTACTGAGCAAAGTGAACTTGCAAATGAGCGCAAAGAATAGCAGAAGAACATTACGTAGCAAATTAAGTGAATAATAAGTAAAGCAAATGAATAATACAATTAATAATGTGAATGAATAAAATACATGTAAATAAAATTACTAAGATATATAAATTTACTAATTTAAATAAACAAAAAAGTTATATTGTGGCCATGCTGACACCTGATGTCATAACCCCTCTAAACTCTAAAAAGTCCCCTCCCTGCCTCCGGTGGTCATCCCAAGATTGTGTGAGCGCAGATGTTCTTAATTTCCCCTGGTGTGGTGTGTGTCTGTCGTCTTGTTTATTGTGAAGCGGCCTTCCCCCCTCTTTAGGTCGACCCATCCTTAATATGAATTCCTGCTGCAGCATGCAATGACAGCCACTGGGAAGACAAAGGCGGTTGGGCAGGCTCTGGATATACTCTTGGGATGCATGTTATTCTGGACGGGGATAATTTACATAATTCGTATGATGTGTTTTTTTAGAACGTACTAAATCCAGAGAAAAAAAACTGATACGTTAAAAATAGGCAATATCACTCTTAATACACATTTTTGGAAAAGGCAAATATACAACACGGACGGGAAACAGATGACTTTTTATAGATATATGCAGGCTCGAGGGAAACGCGCGGGCTCGAGGGAGACGCGCGGGCTCGAGGGAGACAGATTCATGTACGGGAGCATACCGACGGGACAGAGACGGCTTTATACAAGCGGTGAGTGAGAAAGAGAGAAACAGACCGTAGGTCCGTGTGTGAGTGTGCGAGTGAGTGAGAGATTGTGTGTGAGTAAGTGTGTGTGAGTGTGTGAGTGTGTAAGTGAGTGAGTGTGTAAGTGTGTGTGAGTGAGTAAGTGAGTGTAAGTGAATGCGTAGCCGGGTGTGGGCTGCTTGGCACCCGAGGGGTGCTGAGCTGTCACCTAACCGACTCTCCAGGGACGCTGCGAGGATTTTTGGCTGCAAACCCGCGGCGGATCGCGCTGCCTGTCTGGCCTGGAGCCACTGCGCCTCACTGAGCACTGAGCCGTCGCTGCTGCTGCACCAAGGAATGAGCCGTGGACATCGTGGGTACCCCCTTCACTCGCATTGGTGACCTGTAGAAGGAAGCTTTCAAATGCAGTGCCGCGTTTTTATCCGTTAGTAAGCTAAGCAGATGAGTCCGTGTTCAATGGAATCCAGGTTGGGTTTTCCCACGAGTCAGACTGGGTGTAGAGTCCAAGGCATTCGTTATCTGCTGTGAACAACCCGCAGAGCCCAAGAGAGCGTCTCCGGTTCAAGCAGCGTTTAGAGTGCAGTATTTAGATTATTTGGCTGCTATGCATTTACAACATGATGAGCCACTTTGTTGAGCTGTCATTTGGATGGGCAGGTCGCTTTGGAAAATAAGCTAATAGCTCAGTGGGGCATTACATCTGGTAAAATGAAAATAGTTTATTTTATTTGTATTTTATTTTTTACAATAATAGTGAACGCCAATAGGCATTTGTGTTGCTGCGTGTGCATTCGTGCTGAGTAGCCGTGCGTGTGAATGTGAAACAACAACGCAGGTGAAGTAAGCGGTGGGTGCGGCTGTGAATGGCCGGCAGGGGATCTTCAGTCTGAGACAAGGTGAGGTGAGAGACGGTGACATCGCCAGCAGTGGGTGATGGAGGCAGGTAGAGTTGGTGATAGATTCACACTGCTAGCAAAAGGCTCAAGATTCCAGGATCTGTCACGGGAGGCTACACGCAATTTTTTTTTATTATCGCGCTTTCTTTTAACTCACTCTGTTGTCGTTGTTGTATCCTCAAATCTTGTAACTCAATTTTAACCCACTTCCCAATGTGGTATCGACTGCAAACTTGTATACTTATGTCACACTGATGACAATGCTATATTCTATCATAAAAATTAAAAATCTATATATTAAACATTCTTTTTATATGTTATGTTTCGGTTTGGGACTAATTGTCCACGGTCAACTGACATTGGCTGTAATTGCCACGGTCCTTACGTCATGGCAAGCTTCGGGGCAACTTCCTGGAGTCGTGTTGTTCTGCCATTACTAGTACATTTCATAAATGCGTGTTTAAAGAAAAGTTTTTTTTATATTACTTATTTTTTGATGCCACGATGACATTCAAGCAACTTGTCACTGGGAGATAACATCTTGCCACCAAATTGCTGTAGAAGGATGAGTTTATCTCTCGACACTCATCTCACGAATGAGCCAACGCAGCTGAGCCTCACCGATTTATACTAACAACAGCACTCTTTTCTTTAAATGTCAACGTGTGTACAGTAGCCGTGTTAACCTTGAGGCGGCTGTTTGCGCACCTCAGGGCGCGGGTTCACATTCCAGGCAGTGTCTCGTGATGTCAGTGACGACAATGAAAATATTTCAAGTATTTTACTTCCTTCTCCACCGTCACTATAAGAGAGAGGTCCTGGTCCAGCGTCTCTCTGAGCCACACAGCGAGCGATCCCATCGCGAACCTGGAGACGCGGCAATGCCGGGAGCACTGCAGGGAGCTGGAATTCTACTGCACAGTAGACAGCAGCCTGGTCTGCTCAACTTGCACCATCGCAGGAAAACACAAAGGACATGATGTCACCACGCTGAAGGAGGAGCACGAGACACGGAAGGTGAGACCTCAGAGTGAGACGTTGCAACACAATCTGACAAATTCTGTTACTGGGCTGCGCAACATGTCGTGAAACAAAAACAATTGTGTGTTCATGCTCTCTGTTATGATTCTCTGTCTCTGCCTGTGTAGCTATCTCTTGCTTGTTGTTTTAGGAAACAGCCTTAGGATGTATTGAATGCTAGATTCTCACTAAACATCATGCTCGTGTAAAGGAATTGAGTGGATAGATATTTGACACTGATATCACAGCTACCTGATAGACAATTGTAGTTGAGTTATCTTCTAAACTAGACAGCTGTGGGCACATGAGCCTTTGGGTCCGAGTCGGTACAGCCACCAAGCCAGCACGGTTCCCAGTGGCTGCTGCTACAACGAGGCATCAGCTTGCCCACTCCCAGTTCCCCCCATCTCAGTTGCCGTAGAGAGGCAGCGTGGAGATGAGGGCCTTCACTGTGGAGGGTCGGTGTGGAGGGAAGGGCGGTGTGAGGGGTGGCTCAGGGGGCTGGAGTCCCCCCAGGTGACGTCTCGTCTCTCACTACAGACGCGCGTCGGGGAGGAGACGCGAGCGGTGGAGGAGAAGAGGAAGAAGGCAGAGGAGTCCATGAAGCGGATGGAGGCCGCTCGCAAGGAGGCACAGGTACCGTGACCGGGTCTGGCTCTTTGACCCCCTGTGACCTCCACCCAGCGTGGAAGTCGTGGAGGTAAAAAT
Organism: Lethenteron camtschaticum; assembly: GCA_018977245.1. Lineage (NCBI taxonomy): Eukaryota > Metazoa > Chordata > Hyperoartia > Petromyzontiformes > Petromyzontidae > Lethenteron > Lethenteron camtschaticum. The sequence continues at coordinate 5,484 of WFAB01001881.1, read as the reverse complement.
TAATTCGAGCTAACTTCGTGCAGCTTCATAACTGTGATGCCTCTTAATTAAATCATTCACTTTTGAACTCATCATTAACTACAAGGGGGTTCCACATTTACGGCATTCGATAACCGCATCAGTGAGTCTGCCACAAGGTCGGGTTATTCGGCATCGCGTCTTCCACTCCTGTGGCAAAAGAAATGTAGAGAGTGCCACGGATTGTCGGGATGGAGTTGTGGTGCAGCTGTTGCACTGCACTGGAGGTCGCGCACCGGCAATGAAGCAGAGGCACGGACACCGCACAGCTGCACCTCATGCCGCCCCTAATCACGTCACCGGAATATATTTAAACTACAACTATTTTTATTTTACCAGGTAAGGCCCCACTGAGCTGTGCAGATTTTTCCATAAGCGACCCTGGCTGTCACAAACAATAGCAGCTCAGCAAAGTGGCTGGCATCATCATCATCACGTGATGTATAGCAGCAGACCAATAGAGATACATAGAGACCCATAGAGATATATAGGGACAAAGAGAGGTACAAAGAGACCCAAATAATTACCAAGAGACCCATAGAGATACATTACGATACATAGAGATATATGGAGACCCATAGAGATACTTTGGGACAAATAGTGATACATAGGGACACATAGAGATACATGTAGACCCATAGACTAAACTATTTAAATTTTCTTAACATGAAGCTTTCATGACTGAAGGAATTCTTCTTCTTTGGGTCTATTGGTAAAGTCATGTAGATAATATATATTTTTAATAACAATAAAATAATACAAATAAAAATAAAAATAAAGTGAGTAATATATTCCTTTAAAAACGTTTTTAAAAAACAACGGTTTTATTTTAAAGTGCACTTAATAGTAAATAACTCGATTGGACAGCAGGAAGTAGACTAAATGTTGATTACAAGATTTGACCACAACAAACATTGGAGTCAAGTTAAGTAAAACCGTTGAAAAAATAATAAAAATATCACGACGTTTCGATCACAACACAAGCAATCATCATCAGCTAATGCCCGATTGAACCATGTAGCTTTATTGCAGAAGGAACCTGAAAATCACACATGATAGCTCAATGAAATTGCTTATCAGTTGAAATGTATAGCAGCCAAATACTCTAAATACGAAACTCTAAACGCTTGCTTGAACCCGGAGACACTCTTTGGCTCTATGGGTTGTGCACAACAGATAAGGAATGCCTTGGATTATAAACCCGAGTTGGGAAAACCCGACCTGGATTATGCCGATACTAAATGTGGAGGGAAAAGCCGGAGGACTCAGAGAAAAATACACACAGGCATCAGGGTCGTAATCAAACCCACGTCCCATGTACAACAGGCGAGGTAGTTAACATCTCGCCACATCTCGTCGGACTGTTGGATCTATGCCCTGTTTTCCGTTATTAATATTAAGAATAATTAAGAAAAAAAAAATGTGTTTTTATTATATCTATATATTTTTTTTAATAATGAGGACGGCTCACTTCTCCTCACGGGCACACCGGGAGTCCATGAGACATGGAGGGCGGTTGAAATGATAGGAATTCGGTCACAAGAGGTCATAGAACATCCAGACGGACAAAAAGATGTATGGACTAAACCTCCCAAGACATCTGGAGATGTACAGATAAGGTGCAGAGTGAATAACGGTTGAAACTTCACGTTTTCTTAACGTTTTCCTCACCGAAAAGTAGAAACTTAACAAAGATAATTAACCAACAAACAATAATATTTTTACTATTATTATATGTTTCCTACTTACACGACCTTCCAAAAAAACTAAAGAGTACGAATTCCAGAAAGCTTAAGTGCATGTGCACTTAACCTCAGGACATAAAAAATTAACTCAGAATAAAACACCAATCTCTGGAGAACTAAACTTGGCGAAGCCCAAATAATAATGTGACGAGGATCATGGCGAATATTCATTAAACATAGACGAATGATAACCACGATACTAAGACCGAAGGAACTCATAAAATATAATTCAAGAATAAATGTAACACACAGGACCACATAAATGTATTGCAAACATCTCCTCGACCACCTTTGTCTTCCAGCGGGGTCTGACCTCAGAATGACCCACCCAGGGTAAGCAAGGAGGGAGCAAAGGTCACAAAGGGGGGGTTTGTGCTGACATTGGTTGTTTTCCCTCGCAAGAGACGCGGAGAGGGGAGAGGGCGCCCACGTTGGAGTTAAGCACGGCCGTCTTTGTCTCCCCGCAGCACAAACAGATGGCCCAGGAATGCTTGGAGGGTTAGGAAGGTCGCGAGGAGGGATCGCGGTGATGTCTGCTTATTCTCGCACTGTTTTAGGTTGTTTGTCTCTCGCAAAGAAAGAGGAGGATGATCGCGTTTTGAACACAAACAGCAAGATTTGCACACGCAAGCAAAACAACATTCCCCACCCTCCTCCCAGAATGGTTACACCGCTGGGTCTTTACTAATAAACACACACACGACACACGAAACACACGAACGCAGATGTGTTCAACCCACAGAAAGATATATGACGGCCTTCAAACAACTCGGGAAGATTGAGTGGATTTTCTGAATATAGGCCGGGGAAAATCCATTCAACTCAGATCGACAGGGGCTCTGGCCCCACCACAGATCTCCAGGGCTTCGGCTCAATCTCTTCTCGTCGCCGCCAACGAAGAAGCTTTTCGTCATACAGAAGGACGAGGTTCGCGCGGTGACGAGACATCGTTAGAGTGACAGTCTGAGAGCAGTCTGGGTTGAGTCGTGCTCAGTCTCGCAACTCGGCGTGCGACGCAGCGTTGCGACGGGGCTCGCAAGAGAGCTGGGGCAAATCGTGCCTCGAGGAGAGATGGAACGAGGAGGGGTCGTTCGAGTCGCAGAAGTCTGAGTTCAACCTGGGTCGGGGCGGGGTTTCAGCCGTGCTCCGGCTGGCGGAGCGTCGTGAGGAAACGAAACACCGATGCTGATGGTAGGTGTCGCTTCTCGCAGAACGAAGTTAAGTGCGAGTAAAGCTGGCAGCCGCACGAACAAGGGGAAGCACGGAGCAGAGAGAGAGTGACGAGTGACGACAAGCAATCAACCTGTAAAAGGGCGGAGATCGCCAAGCGTCGACCAAGCGGGCAAAGCAGAGAGCGCGAAGCAGTGGAGGAAGCCTGGTCAAACGGCTGCGAGGGAGAGGACAGCGCCATCGAATGCGCCGTGTGCCTGAGGGCACACCGACCAACGACCAGTGTGAACACACAAGACGTCCAGAGCGACGGCGAGCATCGTGCCGACTCAACAATCAATCGAGCAGTGGAGAAGCCGGGGGCTGCCACCAAGAAAGCGCGTGCGCCACCTTGCGCCACCGTGCGCCACCGTGCGCCACCGTGCGACACCGAGCGACACCGAGCGACACGAGCGACCGAGCATCTTCAAGGAGAACATCGTGCCAACGCCGCTCAATCCAGCAGTGGAGAGAGAGAGAGAGAGCAAAAGCAGAGCGACACGCCGAGCGAGGGAGGAGACAGGAGCTTGCGGCGGCCACGCCCAACTCAGAGAACTTCTGGTCGCTGTTCGTATCCTCCCACACCACCCAAGCTAACGACACAATTAATATTACGAGGGGACAACGCACACACAGCACGCACACGAATAAGACTTTAAAAGAAAAACTGTCTTTGCGTTTCAAAAAGGGTTGCCATTTCGAGGTGGTGCGTTTAATATCAACTGATCGTGCAAAGCAGTTGCTGCCGTCGAGTTACATGAATAAGAAATGTTTTGGTCATTGATTTTCGTTAACTGCATAATTTCGCCAATGAAGAAGTATTTTTAGTCATTCAATTTCGTTAATTGCATAAGATTGCCCATGAATTTATTGACGTATACTCGCTTTCGCATACTAGAGTGTCATGTGCTTGTTTAGAATTAAAATTGCTTAACACCAACTGTTCGAGTGCTTCTTTCCAAGTCCATGCAAAACTGTCTTATTCTTGACAACTGTATCCTGTGATGAGATCTGAACCTGGAGACCTTAAAAATAACAAACACACTAAGATAATCAGTAAATGTTTAATCGACGATAATCGTGTTGTCCTGATTGATATAACTCTGGATAAACGAAGCTAAGCCTAATTATCACAACTGCACACATTAACATAATCGCAAGCATACGCATAAATTACTACGATTAGCTCTACGATTATCATAATTTATGCATATAATTACACGCATTATCATAATTTATGCATGTTAATACACACACTATCATAATTAATGCGATTTGCGCATTTTTCGGAAAATTATTAATTTTTATTATTTTCATCAAAATTTCATAATCCGACACATACAACATAATGGGGGCTCGTCCGGGATCTCTCACAGACAGTGTTTTGCATGGATGATGGAATGAATCACTTCGTGTTAACCAGAATATCAGGATCGAACATTGCATGGTAATTGTGAACGGGCGGAAAACTAAAAAACGCCCTCTAAGGTTAAAACCCAGAATAGCAGGTTAAAACAGAGAGTGGAATTAAGATAATACCGTATCAAACCAATTGCATCCTGTGATAAATGGTGTTAGAGGTACGCACTCTGAATCGGAAAATAACAGATAGCTCGAGTCAAATTGACTACACTCTGTGAGAGAATTGTTTATATGCACTCTGAAAGGGAATGTCAAAGTAACTCCCGCCACACTTTTGAGATGCTGGGATTAAGAATAATTTTTGAATGGGTTACGGGATACGGGGAGCTCGTATTTAAACGTACCGACCAATCTGTTACAAAGCAGTACAGTCAGAGAGACATATGGGAAGGGAGCTGTATCGATAACACGAACACACCTCGGGGGAAACTAATTGACTGGATAAAAAGTAACGAAGGCGAACACGATGCAAAAACTGCAGAGAAGACAGGACAGGACTCATGCCTTCTCACACAGGCATACAGACAGGGATTGTGGAATGAGGGAAAATTTGGAAAGGAAACGGAGAGAAATCGTCTCTAATTATCGACGAGAAATGTCCTCACACCCTCGAGAGGGAGGAGAAATCAAAGCTCGCGACACCAGCGAAACTCACAGACGTTGAGCCACAGAATAAATATGGAAGTAACATCAAATCACTCTCTTGGGTACGTGGACAGAGTCCAGGAACTGATCGCACAAAATTATGGATATCGAACAAAAATCCTTGACAGAGGGAAACCCTCACAATTCGAGAGAAGGGATGGAGAGATACATATGCAAACAAAATATGTGAGACTGACAACTTCACAGATAGAGGGAGGAAAATGTTAAAGTAAAGTCGACAGGACATGCTCCACCAAGGGCAGAGGCAAAAACTGAAGGGAAATGGCAACACGAGCGACACGGCACTGGGCGCGCACATAGAAAATGCACACCGCTTAAACACAAGCGACACAGCACAGACCAAAGTGACAGATTGCCTGATGATAACTTGTTTGATGATGATGCTGTCGGCAATCAACTTTCGGAATACCTATTCACCAGTAAA